>JABEVN020001058.1:0-26592 GCA_013146195.2 Codonopsis lanceolata | reverse complement strand
CTTTCAAATGTAACTTTATGAAGAGGTATATATAGCCCCTTTTGGAGTGAAATACAGGTGATAATTATGATGGAAGGGAATTTAGGACTTTATGACCATAAATGCGGGTTGACCATGTGGCAAAATCATGGCTTGAATCTCGGGCTCGGGAGTTATCTGAAGTTAGGCAGGGATAGATATCGAGTTTATTGAGCGTACTCCACTTCTTGATTGGTAGATAGGTTCTGCTCGGGATAGATGTAAGGTGTTTACCATGATTTAACATCAGGGTGACCTTTTCACAGGTCTAACATGCATGTGCTTATCACGTGGTGGTACATGTGCTTGGCTCGTGACCGGGATTTGAAGCTCATCGGTGGCCTTTGTTCCATGTCAGAGCAGTATTTATGCTCGGTGCGGGGGAACAAACACTTGTTTATTTTTGTTACTGTGAAATAAGGGGAGTGCTTTGTTGGTGGCCGGTGAGGTATTCAAAGCAGGTTCGAGGAAGCTAAATTTTTTTTTTTAAAGTGGCCTTGGTTGGGTTCGATCATGATGAGTTGCGTGTTTCGAGGCGGCATTAATGGCGGGCTTGATCGAATTGCTTCATAGCCGCCTTTGTTTAATTTGGGAAGGTTATTGGCGCGTGATTTGGGCGCCTTTTCCCCAATTTCGCCTATAAAGGAAACCCTTAAACACTTCGTCTTTTTCTTGCCTTCTAGCCTTCAAGTGCTCTATATTCGCGTTCTTCATATTGATTTCTCGGTGGTGATTCTTCCCTTTTAGAGAATTCGTCTCTGCCATTTTGGATCGGTTTAACATTTAGACCTCCGACAAATTGATCCTATTCAGCGTGCAAATAAGTTTGCTTTGGTCTTATTTCCCCTCTGTTGTTTTACGTATGAAGTTCATTTAAATTTACGATT
Organism: Codonopsis lanceolata; assembly: GCA_013146195.2. Taxonomy (NCBI): domain Eukaryota; kingdom Viridiplantae; phylum Streptophyta; class Magnoliopsida; order Asterales; family Campanulaceae; genus Codonopsis; species Codonopsis lanceolata. Next base: position 25,687 of record JABEVN020001058.1, on the reverse strand, counting down.
TTTACGTATGTTCTTCATGTTCATGCTTTACGGGTAGATTCTTAGGACTTTGCGTCTAGATACGGGTAGTTCTGAGGGAGATCGAATAGATTTTCAAGGAATCATAAGTTTTTACGGGGCTTAATTAAGATATTCCTCGACATTTGTAGGATGTCTTCTCTCTTATTTGACTAAAAACTCGATCATGAGCAAGAAGCTTATCATTATGACCATGGTGCCTGTGAGCATCGTGCACCAACAGACATTCTAAGCAAACGAGATCTGATGTACATATTCCCGGTGGAAGGAATACCTGTGAGGCGAGCAGCCTAAATTCCCATTGAAAGGATCGGAATGACACATGACCACCGACTGTGATTTAGGCGAGCTCGAGTGGGATCCCCTAATGATTGAGGAACCGGCCGGTCGACCTCGAGCCGAAAGAGACAATCGTAACGAGGATTACTATAATCCGAGCTCGCTTGCTCACCGGGAGTCAATTGACTCGCTTGTAGAGGTTGGGAACTAGTTTAGCTCGATGGGATTTCCTCGAGCAGAATATCGAGGAGTTCCCTATGAACCGAGATGACTCCCGCCTAAATGAGGAGTAAGACCAAAAGAGTGGTCTTTTTCTACCATTTCTTTCTTGTCCGGATGCTTCCGTTAGAGCCTTTTATTGTCGAAGTTCTTGCGGAGACCAACGCTGCCCGTGACCTCCAACTTACCATTACGATCCCGATCGCTTAGCACGACTCCGCCTACTGATTGGCTTTGAACCGAGATGACCATATCCGAAAACTTTTTCGCTCACTAAAGATAAAAGAGCAGCAGATTACCTGGGTCGCCAAAGGCCGGAGCTTTGAAGTCAAGTCGCATCGAAGTTTCCCACAAAGTTGATAAGGGATAAGAGGATTATTGTCAGGAGTCCCTGGGTTGGGTGGCCATTTGCCCTTACGAGATGAAGCCTCCGACTTATGACCGCATACCACCTTCACCGGAGAGAACATGTATGGTAATGTTGCGTGGAACGCCGAGAACAGGTCAGTGGCTAGTGGCTAATTGATTGAAAACAATCGCAGATGCACGAATCTTACGCTGGCCGATGTACCCTGCCGAGGGTGTGGAGCCTTTGATCGCAGAACACCCGAGAACACCCGAGCGCCCATCCTTGGGGGACTTGTCATGACCACAAGTTCCCCGCGAATGCGAAGTTAGGTCCGGGGGAGATTGTACTCTTCGGGTTTGATTTTGATGATGCGGTATTTGCTCTTATTATTTTGATTATTTGAAAAAATATATCTTGGTGTCTTCTAATTTGTTTTTTTTTCTAGCAAGCAGAAAGATAGCCCAAGGCAACTGAAGACCGAAGTTCAAAGCGAGGTCCGTTGCTCGCCACTTGAGTTGATAGGCCGCGAGCAGCTTGCTTCGCCTCTTACCCAAGGCCTTTATCGAAAGCAACAGAAGTCATCTCTGCTCTGCTCCTCCATCGAACCGAAATCTCCTTCCACAAACGCCAACCACCGAGCCCCTCTCGAAGAGACTAGCCGTGTCTCGATTCCTCGAGTGGGAGGCCTGAACACCCGACCACCGTGTGGAGGATGAACCCCAAGAAACAATTCAAGGTGGTCCGGTCCCTTCGCCCTCTCCTACTATTCAGCTCACCTGGCCGCCACCTTCTCCTCCTTGACGTGAAGAGCCACCACTTTAGTGGTACACCTAGTTGGTCGAGAGCCAACTTTGTGACGCCAACTTTGTGACGCCCGTATCCCGAGAAGGGTTAGGCACTAGCGAATCCGAGCTTGTCGCTGCCGCCCTTCTCGAAGGAATCAATATTCGTGATCGTGGAACCATGAGCCGCCATGCTGTGGGATTCTCAAGAGGGTCGTCGCCCTATGTTATTCGCGGTGATGTCAAACTCCGAATAGTGTCCTACTCGGTGAAATTGGCCTCGCTAGTCTCATGAGGTATGTTATGCCTGTTATTTCATGAAGATAACTCGCTGTTGACAATGTATATTTCCTCAAGCCATTTGTGTTTTTGTTATTTTGCACCACCTCTATGTTACCCTTCGCACAAACGTGCAAACGAATATAAGGATAAGGTCAGCCTTGTTTGAGCGTAAGAGGAAGTCGATGAGGATGTCCGCTCCTACAAGGAGGATTTATTGGCTAAGGACAATGAGGTCCTCGCCAAAGTTGCCTAGCCGACGGCTCGAGGAAGAAATAATCCACCTAAAGGCCCTGTGGAATTTGCCGAAGTGGCCGCCGTAAAACCTCGAGCGAGGAAAGGAAAAGGAGGATGCTCAGTCGCTACCGAGCGTAAAAGAGAGCTTGGCGTGCCGCATCGGTACGGAAGTTGCTACCGCCAAGCCTCGCCGCCAGAAGACTTCAAGGCCACCGAGCTTGATCATCTCGTTGATGCGAACCGGTACCCTATTATTCTCAAGGGTGTAACCATGTTCTCCGCATGCTGGTGAGCAGCGGGCTTCTAGGCATCACGCCTGAAATGATGGCGCGATGGGGAGCGCCGCCGTGTGCCGAGGCTCTAAAAGCCATGCTTTGTTCCCTACAATGAAGATGAACTGGGATCATTGCGAACAACGACCAGGAGAGTGATGAGCCTAATGGATTCCTCCAACTCCACCGGCCAATAACGTGGTTGATCGATGAACACCATTTTTGAGCGCGAGTCCAACGACGACGAGGATGAGGATCACGCTCCCCAGCCTGCCGGCCCCGTGATAATAGATGTTGAAGAGAATCAGGCTGCTCCCTCTGCTGGTGTAGAAACAAACATGCCCCCTCCTCCTGATCGAAGCACGGAGCAGCTTCCTCCTCCTCCTCCCAACTTGCAATCTGAAATGGACAGAATATTTACCGAGTTGGATACGTCGGGAACATCCACCGAACAAGGAAGGAGTTAGATAACTTGTAATAGGTCTTGTAATGATTTTTCCTCTGATGTAATTTGACTGATAATGAAATGAGAACTTTCTAGTTCACAATTGTGTGTGAATGCTCGTTGCTATTTGTTTATTTTTATTTTTACTCTTTGGTAAAAACAAAAGTGTTATTGGACCGCAGGGTCCCTTCTGCTAATTTGGCAGGCATCCAAATAATTACCTTCTGCTCGATTTGTCGGGCATTGTTTGTTAAGCGGGCAAGGCCCTTGGTTTATTAAACCGTTAACTAATTATTTAGGCTGGATATTTGCTTGAACGAGATTTTTCTCTCTTTGTTGCCATAGCGAACAAAGCCGTCAAATAATATCGGGCAGTGGGTTGTCCCCCTTCTCATGTCGGGGCATTCAAACTACAATACAAACCGGGCAGGGCCTCACTTTGCTCGATTTATCGAGCAAAGTTATGTTTATAGTAGTTTGAGAATATTTGTACTTTTCTCGGACATGATTCAAAACTTCTCAACCACCAAAGAAATAATTTAAGTAACTTTGACCAAGAAAAATCAAAATCTCTTAATGCAAAAATAGAAGAACAAAGTAATTGTCAAACCAATACCATATTAATGGTAATATTTCTTTAAATGATCAGAATGCCAGGGGTGTTTCAAATGTTTGCCCTCTTGATTTTATAAGTTATAAGTGCCCTCTCTGATGACTCCTGTAACCTTAAATGGTCCTTCCCAATTGGGTGACAATTTCCCTCGCTCTGGTCGCTGTCCCATAACTTCGATTTTCCTAAGGACCCAATCTCCGACTTGAAATGCTCTTCCCCGAACCTTCCTATCGTGATGAGCTTTAGCTTTTTGCTTGTAGTTAACCATTCGGATGCGAGCTTTGAGTTTGCGTTCTTCGAGAAGGTCAAGGTCGATTGCCCGGGCAATTTGATTGTCCTGCTCATTATAGTGAGCCACTCTGTAACTGGGAAAAGTTGTTTCTGTTGGGATTACAGCCTCAGAGCCGTATGTGAGAGCAAAAGGTGTTTCGCCTGTTGATCTCCTTACTGTTGTCCTGATCGACCATAAAACGACTGGTAACTCATCTGCCCACTTCCCTGCTCGATTGTTCAAATTCCGTTTGAGAGCGTGCATGATTTGTTTGTTCGCGACTTCTGCTTGTCCATTGCCCTGTGGATATGCAACTGAAGACTGCCAATGCTTAACATACATCCTGTTACATTCTGCTGTAAATTTGTCCGAGAACTGTGGGCCATGATCAGAAACAATAGCTCTGGGTAACCCAAAACGACACCAAATATGGTTATGCACGAAGTTGATGATGTTGTTCTCAGTGATGGTTGCTAATGGTTTTGCTTCAATCCATTTGGTGAAGTAATCAATTGCCACTACTGCATACTTAAACTGAGATCGTGCCAAAGGAAAAGGTCCGATTAGGTCGATTTCCCACATGTCAAATGGCCAGGCAACAACTACTGGGGTCTGTTCGGTGGACGGCAGTCTGGGTATATCTGCAAATCTTTGACATTTGTCACATTTCTGCACATACAAGGCAACATCTCTACTCAGTGTGATCCAATAGTATCCCGCGAACAGATTTTTTTGTGCCAAGGTTCGGGCCCCTAGATGACCCCCACATTCTCCCTGATGAACCTCAAACAAAAGCGCTTGGGTCATTTCTGGTCGAACACAGCGAAGCATCGGCCTCACCTTTGATCGCTTGTACAACACTCCTCCAACCACCGAGTATCGACAGACCTGGTTTCGAATAACTCTTGCTCGGTTTTTGTCTTCTGGCAAAATGCCCTGTTCGATGAAATCCTTTACTTGTCGATCCAGCATCTATTCGCCGGCTCGATGTCCATTATCTGTTCCTTGTCAATAGAAGGTGCGTCTAGATGATCAATCATAACTGACGGTCTTAACGTGGATAGTTCGTCCTCTGCCATCTTGGAAAGGTAGTCTGCTCTTATATTGTCTGATCGGTCGATTCTAATGATTTCCCAGAACTTGAAATCCTTCAAAATTTCTTTGACTAATTCACAATATTTGACCAAGATAGGATTATGGACTGCATATTCCCCTTGTACTTGGCTCACCACTAACTGTGAATCCGAGTACACTGTAACTGAATCAATATCCATGTCCAAAGCGAGTTCAAGTCCGGCGATCATGGCTTCATACTTGGCCTGATTATTAGAGGCTGTAAACTTGAATCGAAGAGCCATTTCGAACTCATCGGCTTGGTCGGGTGTAACCAGTAAGATGCCTGCTCTGCTTCTGACTTTGCTCGCTGCACCATCCACGAATAATTCCCAGCAATGTGTCGACTTGATCTTAATCGTTTTCTCTTGTTTGTCAGGTAAACTTTTGATCGGGACGAACTCTTTTTCATGGTTGGAAAAACTTGTTTACACCAGGAAGTCTGCCAATGCCTGTGCCTTGATTGCCCTTCTTGGTTGATAATCGATGTGAAATTCTGTGAGCTCGATGGATCAGCCAAGCATTCTTCCCGAAAAATCGGGCTTGTGCAATATTTTTCATAGTGGTGAGTCAGTGTATACAATTATCACATGTGCAGAAAAGTAGACTCGTAATTTCCGAGCAACAATGACAAGAGAGTAGACCAACTTTTCTATATTAAAATATCGACTCTCTACATGAATGAGAGCTTTAGACACATAATACACAGGTTTTTGGACATTTGACTCCTCCCTAACCAAAACAGCGGCCACAGCCTGGTCTGTGGCAACCAAGTACAAGTACAAATTCTCTCCCGTTTTCGGGCTGCTTATCAGAGGTGGTTCGCCGAGATATTTCTTAAGCTGCTTGAATGTTTCTGCACATTCCTCATTCCACTCAAAATTCTTATTGCCGCGGAGAACTTTGAAGAAAGGCAAACATCTCTCAGCTGAACGGGAGATAAAACGGCCAAGGGCAATGATGGTCCCATTTAAGCGCTGTACGTCCCTAATGCATCTAGGTTGCTTCATGTCGAGCAGAGCCTGAATCTTCTCCGAATTGGCTTCGATTCCTCTTTGGTTGACCATGAAACCCAAGAATTTGCTAGCCCGGACTCCGAACACACATTTGCTCGGGTTTAGCTTCATGTTGTGCTTTCGCAAATTAGTGAAAGTTTCCTCCAAGTCTTTGTTGTGGTCTCTCCCTTTCGTTTTGATGACCATGTCATCAATGTATGCCTCCATGTTTCGGCCAATTTGTTGGCCAAAAACTTTGTTCACCATACACTGATAGGTAGCCCCAGCGTTCTTCAACCTGAAAGGCATCATTTTATAACAGTAGAGACTGCCAGCTACCCGAAATGCGGTCAAAGCCTTGTCTTGCTCGCACATTTTCACTTGATGGTACCCTGAGTACGCATCCAAGAAACTGAGCATCTCGAACCCAGCAATGGCATCGACCAGCCTATCAATGCGAGGAAGATGGTAGCTTTCTTTAGGACAGGCCTTATTGAGATCTGTGAAATCAACACATATCCTCCACTTATCATTGCTCTTTTTCACCATTACCACATTGGTAAGCCAAGACGAGTAATGAATTTCTTCAATGATGTCGGCTTTCAGCAGCTTCTCCACTTCTATCTTTATTGCTTCATTTTTCTCCATGGAAGAATTGTTAAGGTCATTGCTGAATTGGTTGATATGTTGGATCCACACTTAGCCGATGAAGGGCTACCTCCTCGCTTACGCTCCTCATATCTTCCACTGTCCATGCGAACACATCAAGGCTTGATTTTAACTGCTCGATCAACCGTGCTCGCTCCTAAGGGGAAAGTGTTGTTCCAATTTTGATCTTCTGCTCTGGAAAAGCAGGGTTGATGACGCTTTCTTCGAGCTCATCCTCAGCTCGAAATTCTGGCTCCTCACGAACCTGCAGTGTGTCCATTTCAATTTTTTCGTCTTTAGCCCGTTTTCGACGAGCATGCTTTGGCATTTCTTCAGCGACCTTTTCATGTTCACCCTTAGGCTCATCAATCTCCATACCCTCTGGTTACGAGCATTCCCCTTCTGAGATTACCGCTATACTGACAGGGGCTTTCTCTGGAACAGTGATTTCTTCATTGGGAATGGAGAGCGTAATTTTTTGTTTCTTCTTCTGTGTTTCCCGAACATACTCCCACATTGCTCGGGGTTGACTGTGAAGAATCCCAATACCAGTGTCTGTATAAAATTTTGCTCGCTGGTGGGGTACTGAGGCTACCATCTGGAAGCGAGCCATGGAAGGGATGCCCATGATGGCATTGTATGGTGATTTTAGATCGATGACGAGGAAAGTTATGACTTCTAGCCTCGTATGCTCCCCATCACCTAGGTAAACTTCCAGGTCAATTGTGTCTTTGACACCGACCTTGTGATTCGTGAAACCTTCCAGAGTTCCCAAATAAGGTTTCAAGCGAGCATCAGTGAGACCGATCTCCTTGAAACAATTGTAATATAGCACGTCCCGACATGCTCCCGTATCTACGAGCACTCGATGCACTTGCCAATTGTTAATCAGAGCTGATATAACCAAAGGTTGTTCGGAAGCAAGGGTTGTGCTCGCTAACACACTGCGAGTAAAGTGGATAGTCTGCTCGCCAAAGCGAGTTACTGGTGGCATATTCATCACCTTTGACAGCGAGTAGATGTGCTTTCCCAGTTGAGTCGAGCTCGGTTCTTCCTCAAGAATGACGTTGACCACTCCATGTATCTGAGGGGCATTTCCCCTGTTTCCTCCGTTTCCTCCCTGAGCAGGAGGATCACGACGATTGTTTCCATTGTTGTTTCCTTGCTTGAACCTATCAAGACGTCCTTGATTGATCAAGCGTTGAATTTCCTTTTTGAGGATGAAACATTCCTCTGTGACATGCCCCACATCGTTGTGATAAGCACAAAATTTTGTGCTATCCCGGTACTGGGCTGTATCCGGATTCATGGGATAGGGAGCAGGAAGATCATTCTGGATCTGCATCATGATTTCTTCTCTTGAAGTGTTCAAGGGAGTGAAATGTTGCTCTCTAAATTGCTGAGTGGGATCAGAGGTCTTGTTGCGATCTCTGCGAAAATTATTGTTATTGCCCGAGCTAGGAGCTGCTGCTGCCCCCGAGCTATTCTCTGCTTTCTCTTTACCCTTTCCCTTTCGATCAGCTTCTGTCGAATTAAACAGCTGAGCCCGAGCTAGCATCTCACCCTGAGTTGCTCGGGGATGCATTACCAATTCTTGTTTCAGGCCCCCAGTTCGCATGTTATTCAGGAAACAAAGTGTGACCTCCCCTTCCGTCATGCCCGTGACCTGTTCGAGCACCTCTGTGAATCGCTCCACATAACTGTGAGAGGATTCATCGACTCCCTGGACCACTTTGTAGAGATCGAAACGACTCTTCGGAAGAGCTCTGGCTGAGCCAAATTTTGCTAAAAACTTCTCCCTCAGATCCTTCCATGCTGTAATAGATCCTCTTGGGAAACGTCCCAACCAGCTCTGGGCTTTACCCTGTATAGCCCCAGCAAATGCCTTCATTTTCAAGGCTTCATTACTAGTTACTAGGCCGACCTGTGCTTCAAATGAGCGTATCCAATCTCCTGCCTGGGTTTTTCCCGAGGATTTATCAAAATTTAATAAAACAGCCCCCTGTGCTGGAGGTGTGTTCTCGATCCAGTCCACAAATGGACTACCATCTGTTGATCGAACAGTCCCATCAGGTCGGCGACCAGCCTCCCATCCATCCATTCTAACTTGTACAATTGCCAAAACCTCGGCCATTGTCTGAGGTTGAGCTGGTAATGGTGCCGCTGGGATTACCACTGGCTGAGCTACAGTAGCCAGAGGTGCCTCAATCTGCTGTGCTTGAAGCTGCTGGGGGACCCTTGGTGGTCTAAAGGCCTCATGGTGATCTGCTCGCCTGTCGTGCTCGCGACGAGGTGATGTCCGACGAGATCGATGAGAGTAATGGGACCGAGAGTGATAGGAACGTTCATGTTCATCTTTTCGACTCCGCTTGCTGGCCGGCTGTGACTCATCGACCATACTGTGTTCTCTAGCCCGACGTTTATCTCGCCCACGTCTTTCCTCATGGATTTCTACCGCATGAATACCTTGATTATGGCTGCCACCGCTTTCTGCCCGATTTCGAGCTGGTGCCTGATCGATGGCCAAAGGGTGTTTGTGTGGGGCATGGCCGCCGACACTAGGCATCTTTTCCACCATTTGTGGAGCACTGATAACGGGCACAACTGGAATTAATTGTTCCTCTATGGGAACCGGTGGCTGACCCAACGCAGCCAACTGTTGGTTCAGTATGAACATCCTATTCAGGTACTGAGCCTGATTGCGAAGTGCCTGAGCTTGCGCTTGTTCATTCAGTGGGACAGGCTCTGTCACCTGGTTAAGTCGAGCAGCCTCTCGACGCTGATTCAATTGGTCACGTAACTCAACCGAATTGGCTCTTTGTTGTTGCAACTGATTTCTCAAATCATGCCGGGGATGGTCAGCCTCACCTATTGGTGCATGCTGTGTAGCTGCCTGTGATCTGGTCACTACTCCAATTGGGGGAAGCCCATTCCTAGGAAACTAATCAGGTTGAGGAACCCCCTCTGGTCGGTTATTGATTGGTGGCCAATTTCCCTGATGCACAGACGCATCCCCCCAACGTTGACACTTGCTCCAACATGTCCTTTCCCGTTCTTAGCCATGCTAACGAAGTTCTTGATGAAATGAATTGAATATCTTCATTTCCCGGCAACGGAACCAAACTGATGCTACAAAATTTGGTCTCGGGCCGTTCCTTGTGGTTTGTAGGATATCTGGGCTTATGTAAATGTATGATCTTTTAGAAACCTGTCAACAGAAGAACACCTTAGTAGGAATGCAAGGCAGAGCCTCGCGAAACCCCTAAGGCGTGAGAGTAAGTATTAAGCTTGTAGAAAGCAAAATGACAGGGTTTCGGTGTGTAAAAGTGTGCGTACCTTTCAAATGTAACTTTATGAGGTATATATAGCCCCTTTTGGAGTGAAATCCGGGCTGAGTAATTATGATGGAGAGAATTTAGGACTTTATGACCATAAATGCGGGTTGACCGTGTAACCAACGGAATCATGGCTTGAATCTCGGGCTCGGGAGTTATCTGCAAGTTAGGCCCGGGATAGATATCAGGTTTATTCGAGCAGCCCTGCTCCCTGATCGCTGATTGGTAGATAGGTTCCTGCTCGGGATAGATGTAAGGTGTTTACCCCGCGGTTATCCTGTCTGGGTGACCTCTTTCCTGGTCTCTAACATACATGTGCTTATCACGTGGTGGCACATGTGCTTGGCTCGTGACCAGGATTTGGGCCGAGCTCATCATGATTAATTATTACAAAATAAAAATAATAATATCTTATCTTTGGTTTTTCAATATGAAAGTACTTGAAAAGGTCATGGGGATTTCATTTCAATTTGTGAGAACATTTTTCTGCATTTAATTTGTCGTTGATTAATGAGTTTTATTTGGATTTAGAGTGGGTGGCTTGGACATGGTTCGCACGGTTTGCGCAAATCTTGATGGAGTTGTCTCGACTCTTGACGACATTAGCATTGCTTGGTGGAAGAAAAACCATAATGCATGAAGTGCCTATATTTAATCAGCCTTCAAAGGCTTTTGGGCCTCGCTTGGGCGAGGAGGCTTTCCACTACACTGACCCACTATACTTTACAGGACTACTGAATACCATGGGCCTGGCCCATGCATGACAGGTAAACCTCTAACCCCTCAGGTATAAATAAACCCTACTATCTCATAGTAGGGCACGCTCTCTCCTTTACAATTCTCACTTCACACACGGGGGCTACGCGCCCTCCTATATTTTTTACAATGTACTGATTCTCACGCCGAAGGGTTTTGGGGGACATTCCCCACCACTCACGGTGCTCATTTTGTAGATACCTACATACAGCCAGATATCCGACCCAAACGAAAATTTCATCACCAAGACGACGAATTCATCATCAATTCGGTCAACGAACGACTCACGGATTTCGATGACTTTCGGCACCCCCGGTATGACTGATATTTTTGCCACATCAGTTTGGTTTCGTTGCCGGGAAACGACTCTAGCCATGAACTCCAACAGCCACGACAGAGTTCCGTTCATGGGATGCCGGAACACCATTGAACATACAACAACAACACATTTTTCATGCATACTGGGCAGAGAAAGAAAACACGTAACAGAAATTAGACATGGCCATGGAATGCGCCTTGACAAGACGAGTCTGGCGGCATCAAAATCATTGCCATTAGAGCGTTGACACTCGTTCACGCGCCACCACAAGTTGCTGAAGGCGGTGGTCTATGGTAACGCGCCGGCAGATCTCCGGCTTATCAGATCAGCACCATTCCGGAAGCTGAACAGAAATCCAACACCACTAGCATATGCGTCTTGAGAAGGCGAGTTCAACATCGCAAAAATCGCGGCCATCCAAGTATTCACGCGCCCATACGCGCCACTTGAAGTGACTGGCTCCCTGAGCGACATCTAATGCTGGCCAAGCGCCGAAGATGGAAAACACCGGCGAAAAGGCGGCCCTTTTAATATTTTTGATCTCAGCAAACACGGCCTGGGGACTTTTCTGAGCCCAGAACTCGAAAATGAGATCATAGCCCGATCAGTCTATTGATTTGATCAGCCCTACACACCGACAACTCTTTGTGAATTCAGAAATGGTTGACGCCACTGATGACATCATCCTCCATTAATTTCCGTCAGTCTTCGTTACTTTCCGTCAAATCCCTTCAGTTTCCATCAGCTTCCGTCAAATATCTAACAGAGAGTTAACCGGGGCTCATCTAAACCGATCCAGTCCACAGCAAGGGTCCATGCCGGTTCACCACTCTTCTGTCCAGTTCAAAGCCAATAATCAGGTGGACTCTTTCCATTTTTACCCCCCATGTTTGCATATTTTACTTATTTGACCTCATTTTTTATGTTGTTAACAAGTAATTAGTTAACGAAACATAAATTAAAATTTATAAATAATTCACATGATTGATTTGATCACTATAACTTACATGAATATGCAGGTAATTAATTTTCTTTGCAATTATTAATTGTGATAAATTAATAAATGACAATAATAACTCGTCGGTATGCGAAATAACTATAACATCAAATAAATTGTCATGCGATAAATACATATGACATGACGACTTGACATGATAACTGTAGTAACCGATTAAAATTATTATTAATTGGTGAATAATGCATGAAATTCAACTGTGACAATTGTTATGCGACATAAATCAGAGTAATTATAATACATTTATGCTCATAACTATGTCATGTTTACATTAAATTGTCCACCATGATGATGCATGTCACACTATACTACATCAATGCATGCAATTAAATATATTTTGCATCTGCGACCATATGTATGACACCACCTTTACGCGTCTTACGATTTTACTAATCTTTGGCCACGCGTGAAAAAAAAAAAGGGCATACTTACTCACTTATCAAATTCGGCATATCAATGGAGTTAATTGTACTCTATATTTTTTTATTTATTTGCCCACACATGACAAATAATAATGAAATTGCTTTATTCACCGCTACACCTAAATTCGCGTGTGAATTATCTATACAGATCATGTTTTGATTGCATGTCACACTAATGATGTTATTTTCCCCAATCATGCTAATAACAATATTTATTTATTGTCATTTACATAAATCGCTAGCATGTACAACATCTTATCATCATAAGATTAAATGCATAATACATACCCCGGCCAATTTTATTTAAAAGGGGACTATGTTTGCTTCGCAAATGATGCAGTAAACTTTCAGGTACTCAAACCAAGTCAACTAAGCCTTGGTAATGCGAGAACCATGACACTCTCCTCATTAGAGTTGATTCTGCTTGCGCTGAGCGCCTTAGGCAGACTCTTGATGCCAACTCAGACTTCCTCAGAAGGAAAACTACAACGACCATAATTACTTCCCGACCTCAAGGTAAACACTTACAGTCGGAAAGTAGGGGACCTGCCCGCAAACGGAAAAGCCCAAATTCCTTTACAACTATTCGGATGGCCTAATGCACTAGCGAGCAAGACCCTCAGCCCTGTTGGGGCCACAATCATCTTATCAACAAAAAGCATGTTCTTTCATTAAATTGTTAATATTTTTATTTATACAAATTGCTTTCGGATTGCTTAACAAAATCTGCACGCAAGGCGAGCAGATAGGGCCCTGCCCGGTCAACCTTCCTCTACACCCAAGTATTAGTGAACTTATCTTATCCTCTCCATGAGTAAGATGGGGCCATGCCCGGTTCACATACTTGGATGCCCGCCAAGTGGTAAGGGCCCTGCCCACAAGATAGTGGCTAATTACCTCGGATTCCTATAGTGACCAAGCAACACTGTTAGTTGTATATCTCTATACCCAGTTGATATACTAGCAACCGCTCCGATGTGCCCACATCGGACAAAGGCCATGCCCGGTTGCTAGTCGCCGTTTAGAGTTGGGTCATGCCCGCTAGGCAGTCTTCAGGATGCTCGCCCATGGTGATAGGGGCCATGCCCGCTCAAAGCCTTGGCCAGAACCAAGCACTTAGTCCAGTTCGTGCCCGACACACTGTGCTCACGCCACGGTCGTGCTACAGCCCGAGCTTCAGATCATTATTATCGTGCCCGTGCACGCTACGCTCGCGCTACAACCCGAGCTTCAGATCATTATTCTCGTGCCCGTGCACGCTACGCTCGTGCCATAGCCCGACCCTCATGTTATTATTCTCGTGCTGCACGTGCTACGCCGGCCCGAAGCTTTAGATCATTATTATGTTGCCGCAGACACTACGCCGTGCGCGCCCGAAGCCAGATCATTATTATCGTGCAGACGCTACGCCACGCCACGCCTCGAAGCTTCATGTCATTATTATCGTGGCACGCTTACGCCGTCTCTACAAAGATGAAGCCAGATCATTATTATCGTGCCCACGCACGATACGCCGCGCTTACGCCCGAAGCCAGATCATTATTATCGTGCGGTCGCACGCTACGCTCATGCTACGGCCCGAAGCCAGATCATTATTATCGTGTTCGCAGACGCGCCGCGCGCCGAAGCCAGATCATTATTATCGTGCCCGTACACTCTACTCTCGCGCCACATACCGAGCTTCAGATCATTATTCTCGTGCCCGTGCACACTACGCTCGCGCCATAGCCCGAGCCTCATGTTATTATTATCGTGCCCGTGCACGCTACGCTCGCGCCACAACCCGAGCTTTAGATTATTATTCTCGTGTTGTGCGCCATGCTCGCGCTTACGCCCGAAGCCTTCATGTTATTATTCTCGTGCTCAGAACGCTACGCGCTTACAACCCGAAGCTTTATGTTGTTACCGTGCTGCGTTGCACGCCACGCTCGGAAGCTTATTATTCTCGTGCATGCGCACGCCTTGCTCGTGCTACAGTCCGAGCTTCAGATTATTATTCTTGTGCCCGTGCACGCCACGCTCATGCCACAACCCGAGCCTCATGTTATTACCCTGTGCTCGTGCACGCCATGCTCGCGCTACCGTCCGAGCCTCATGTTATTATTCTGTGCCCGCGCATGCTATGCTCGTACCTTGACCCGAGTTTCTTATTATCACTCTGAAGACCCTCACCATGGTGAGGCTTCTGGATTTCCTTTATATGCTCCCCGTTTGGGCATCCCACGGTTGGGCTTCTCGCCTGAGCATACGGATTTCTGGAGGACTCTCACCAGGGTGAGGCTGCTGGATTTCTCGAAGACCTTCACCATGGTGAGGCTTCTGGATTTCCTTTATGCGCTTACGCTCCCCGTTTGGGCATCCCACGGTTGAACTTCTCGATTGAGCATATGGATTTCTAGGGGACGCTCACCATAGTGAGGCTGCTCGGACTTTTGAAGACCCTCACTACGTAGAGGTACATTACCCTCCCGCTCGAGCATCTCGCGGTCGAGTTTTATCTTATCTTCCCACGTGAGCATCTCGCGGTCGACCTTTATTTACCCTCCCGCTCGAGCATCTCGCGGTCGAGCTTTATCTTATCCTCCCGCTTGAGCATCTCGCAGTCGAGATTTATATTGTCCTCCCGCTCGAGTGGTACTCGCGATTGAGTAGTACACCGCGCCTACATGCGCTTACGCTCCCCGTTTGGGCATCCCACGGTTGAGCTTTAGATTGTCCTCCCACTCGAGTGGTACTCGCGGTTGAGTAGTACACCGCGCCTACCTGCGCTTATGCTTCCCGTTTGGGCATCCCACGGTTGAGCTTTACATTGTCCTCCCGCTCGAGTGTTACTCGCGGTTGAGTAGTATACCGCGCCTACCTGCGCTTACGCTCCCCATTTGGGCATCCCACGGTTGAGCTTTACATTGTCCTCCCGCTCGAGTGGTACTCGCGGTTGAGTAGTACACCGCGCCTACCTGCGCTTACGCTCCCCGTTTGGGCATCCCACGGTCGAGCTTTACATTGTCCTTCCGCTCGAGTGTTACTTGCGGTTGAGTAGCACACCGCGCCTACCTGCTCTTACGCTCCTCGCTCGAGTCTACTCACTGCTGAGCTTTACATTGTCCTCCCGCTCGAGTGTTACTTGCGGTTGAGTAGTACACCGCGCCTATCTGCGCTTACGCTCCCCGCTCGAGTTTACTCGCGGTTGAGCTTTATTTTATCCTCATGCTCGAGTATCTCGCGGTTGAGTAGATGTCATGCTTGACAGAAAACTATACTCCTTACCCTTGAGATAAATCCCAAGGAATAAGGACCAGGGGGCTAATGAAGTGCCTATATTTAATCAGCCTTCAAAGGCTTTTGGGCCTCGTTTGAGCGAGGGGGCTTTCCACTACACTAGCCCAATATACTTTACAGGACTACTGAATACCATGGGCCTGACCCATGCATGACAAGTAAACCATAACCCCTCAGGTATAAATAAGCCATACTATCTCCAGGGCCGGTCTTGACATTTTGAGGACCCAGTCTAAAATTTAAAATTAGGTCCTAAAATTAATAAAAGATAATTATGAAAAGATTAAAATATAGTACTATAATATAAAATTTGTTTTGTTACAAACGAAATACCAAAATTACTAAACTTTCAAATGACTATCAAATTATTTTAAAAGTATGGTCATTCTAACATTCTTAGATGCAAAATCTTCAATAACGTTTTCATAATCAATCTTTTCTGTAAAATCATTTTCGATTGCTATGAGAGTCAATCCATTAAATCTTTCATGTGTCATTGTAGAATGCAAGTAGGACTTCAATTACTTTAATTTGAAAAAAACTTATTTCTTTGCATATGCAACAGTCACCGGAAGAGTTAACAAAATTTTATATGCAATAGTTGTATTAAAAAATAAAAATAATACCTGAGTGATTAATAACATCAGTACCAAACATTATATTGCAACATCAAAATATTCAACAATAACATTACTACATTAGCTATTTTCTCACCAAAATATCAGACATTACATTGTAGCTACATTAGCTAATAGCTTACTGCTTAGCAGCTTAAGCTACCAAGAAAAAAAAAGTTATTAATTGGCCAAATTGAGGTGTCAATATATCAGAAGATTCAGAATGTCTTATGTTAGACAAAGGAAAGTAGGAAACAATCAATCATTTAAATATGTTTTAGTCCATTATTCCATTTACAAATTATACGCATAGGATTATAGGAAACACACAAAGAGGTGGATAGATTCTGAAAGAAACTCTAAGAAAACGAAGAGATTGTGAATTGTGATTACCTGAAACAGTGAAACTGTGGTGATTGTCGGATTGTGCAAACTGCGAATTGCAAAATTGTGAGTCTCCGTCCTGCTCTCTGACAAACAAAATGGTAAAGAACTTTTAGACAGAAATCAATGATTGAAATTATTTTTCCTTTGATTTTCGAATTATCGAATTCGAATAACATAATAGGACTAAGAGCTAGGGTAGTAAGGCTACTAGTTGGGCTAAAAAGGTTAATTACCATTGATGTAATCAATACACGAATCAATCAACACATGAAGCACGAGAATTGAGTCGTCGTTCCTGCGTTGTGTCGTTGTTGGGAGAGAGAAAGAGAGAGAGAGATGATGTTTTCCCTTCCCAGTAAATAATTAATATATTGTAGTATACTGGCATGCCTGAAAAAAAAAATTGGGCCCTTATAATTGCGAGGCCCTGTGTGGTCGAACAGGCTGCACCTGCTAAGGGCCGGCCCTGACTATCTCATAGTAGGGCACGCTCTCTCCTCTATAGTTCTCAATTCACACACGGGGGCTACGCACCCTCCTATATCTTTTACACTGTACTGATTCTCACGCCGGATGGTTTTGGGGGACATCCCCCACTACTCACGGTGCTCATTTTGCAGATACCTACATACAGCCAGATATCCGATCCAAACGACGATTTCATCACCAAGACGACGAATTCATCATCAATTCGGTCAATGAACGACTTACGGATTTCGACAACTTTCGGCACCCCCGATATGACTGATATTTTTGCCACATCAATGCACAATCAATTTTGTTGTTGTTGTCCAACAAAAGAGTACCCAATTAGTGGCCTAAATGGTTTCACTCATATATTGATAAAAATATATGTGATCATACATACTTTTGTGCGAGCCACTCAAGGAGTTTTGACTAGAATATAGATTGCATTTTCATGTAAAAGGTAATACAAGATTTTTTCTTTCATTCTCATCACTTCTCTCTTCCACAGTACTTTGAATAAACTTTCAAAGTACTCCATCAGCTTTGATTTTAAACATTTAATACATGAAAAAGGGGCACATTCTTGTATTTTTGTTTTGTTTTATTTTGTTTTTGTTAATGTTTAATTTTTACTTTCTGCTCTTCCAGTACTATGGCAGGTTCCTATGAGTATTGGTACATGACGAAGATCATAAAGAAGAGAAAAAAAAAATTGAAGGCAGAGGGAACCAATAAAAGGTTCAATCATGTACAGTTCGGAAATGACAAAAACGAAAAAGAGGAATATGAGAGTCGAAATTGAGAAAGGGCACTTCTTTATGATCTGCTTAGTTAATGCCACTACAGCATCTCCACTTTTATATTCTCATAGCATCTCTATTTTTTAATTTTTGGATTTTATTCTCTTTTAACTATATAATACACATTGATCCAATTCGTACAAAATTTTAAACTTATATTGATTTATTTCACATATTACCCGTTTCATATATTAATCAAATCTCGTGCGGACAACCATGACATTACGCATAAAATATAGTCCTCAGTTCAAAGGAGTCCTGATCTCTATATCATTGTATGTACCACGATGTCGATGACATTTTTATCTCAACCATTAGTTGAGATGCAATGATTGATGAATGGTGAAAATTAAAATTGCAGACACCAAATGATACATCAAATTATCGATCGAGATCACTTATTTAAGGCATTTGTGTTTTGGTTTGCTTCGAAATTATTGATTTTATCAATCGTCCTTTTAAAGTTACAACAATGCGAAATTCTTGGGTGGGCCCCCTAAACCTAAACTGAGTTATGCTAAGCTAAGCTATAAATACATTTATTTTGTGCATGATACTCCAAATTGGAATTCTCCTATAACTTATCGATGGTTTCGGTTCCCACTTCCAAATATAATAAGTCTACCAACAATAATTTATCTCACTTGTTGGAATTTTTTTTTTAATATTTGAAAATGGGTTTAGAAAATTCATTAGTAATTCGAAAGATAGATTATAACAACCGTAAAAACAAATGCTGAAAGCTAAGCAATTATCTCGGTGAGATATTAAAATTACTATTATAATTTTTTACAACGTTTTATCTTTATCCTCCACTTACGTTGTAAGCACATTAATTATACATAAGTATTTTTCTACTTATGATTAACACCAATGATATTAATATATCATTTTAATAAATTTCAAATGAAGATTTTTGAGTGTAACGGAAGGAGTATATAACTAGCATTTAAGTTTGTCATAATTACACAAAATGCTTCAGCGCAACCAATAGTAGTACGTTAATATCAAATATATATGTATATATATATATATATATATATATATATATATATATATATTAACGTGTCACCTCACCTAACTTTTGATATTGCTGAATCATCAAACCTCTACATTATTTGACTTGAAACTTTTCATTTTCTAGTCATTAGCTAAAAATAATAATTAATAATAGTTAATATGATATTGTGATATTAATCATTTACTATCAGGGTATGTTTGGATATCCAAATTCCATAGCTTGGAATTGGAATTGAGGCCTCAAAAACCAATTCCGTTGTTTGACAACACATTTAAAATTTGAATTGGAATTGAGTTGAAATTCCAAATGACTCAATTCCATAAAATTAATTCTATACAAAACTCAAAGAATTTAAATTCTAAATTTTGATTAATTATTATAAACAATAATAATTCACCTTCCTTTTACCACCACAACTCCCGACCACCACCGCCAGCCGCCACCTCCGACCACCACCACCCACCTCCGACCTCAACCTTCAGTGGTGCCACCATTGACCTTTGCCTCTACCACAGTCATCTCCGCCACCAGCCACCTCCGGTAGCGCCACTGCCTCCTCCAGCCACCACCATCTGCCACCTTCCATCATCCAACCACCTCTATATGCTATTTACTAATAAAAAAATAAACTCTCACAATTTTGTAGTTAGAAATGTTCAAACCTTTATCATTAATTATCGTCAACACTCATTACCATTAGGCTAAACTAGATAATTGATATGCAAAAGAAATTTTATTTTAACTATAATGTATAATTACAATTGAATTCTACACATTATCCAAATTATGGAATTGCTATGATTTTGGAAGCAAATTCCAAGTTATTTAAATTCCATAGAATTCTAATATTTATTGAATTCAAAATCTATACATCCAAACCGACCCTTAATCCCTTCTATTTTTAATAATAGTGAAAATCTTATATAGAAAAAAATTTATTACCAACATTATTTCTTAACCAATGTGGGATAATAATATTAGATTAACATTGGGTAAGTACTTTATTCTAATAACTCACTTTTAACATCATACTTTAAGTCTTAATTTCTTATTCATCCGAAACTCGATTTGAGCAAATAAATATATCATTTTGATACTTTCACCGAATATAACACATTTGCACAATTATCTTTGCCAACAAACAAATGACACGTAAAGAATTTAGTGCCTCAAGTTGCATAATTTCTTTCACTAAAAATACTAATTTTTCAACAAGTATTAGGTGAGTACTTTAACAATTTCTAAAATCAACATTAATTTATAACCAATGTAAGATGCATATCTCTACTATAATTACCAATAAAAGTGATTTAAAAAATATTAGTTGAAAATTGATGTTTGTTTAAAAAGTATTTAGATAAATGATTTTACTAAACTAACAAAAAAAGATATATATTCACAATTGTTAGAAGTTGATGTTGGCTTTCAAAGTCCTTAAGCAAAATCTTACCAATAAAAATGATTTATTCCTCATTGTTTACAAAGCATTATTTTAGTTTTAAAGTTTTTAGATAAAATTCTTTTACTAACAATAGAAGAGATGTATCTCACTTTAGATAGAAAATACTGTTGGTTTCATAAGTTTTAAGATCTAAATAAAATATTTCTACTATTATTATTAATAGAGTAAATGTATCTCATATTCATTAGAAAATGATGTTTGTTTCAAAAGTTTTAAGATAAAAGACTTCTAATGACTTTAAAAACTAGCATCAATTTATAACAAATATAAGAAACATCTCTTCTAATGGTAATATTAGTAGATATGTATTTCATATTGATTATAAATTGATGTTGGTTTTAAAATTCTTTTGATAAAAGACTTCTACTTATCACCATAGAAGAGATGCATCTTATAACATTTAGAAGAAAAAAATGTTAGTTTTGAAAGTCTTATACTCCCTTTGTCCCTAAATTATCGTCCTCCTTTCATTTTTCGTCTGTCCCAAAATAATTGTTAAGTTTGAAACTTACCTTTTTAGAACATCACTTTTACCACTTTATCCTTACTTTTTCACTCTACTTTAATTATGAGCCACATATACATGGGCTTTAAAGGAAACTACACGTTAAACCAATATAAATAATCAAGTCAATTGTTTTTTCTTAAACTGTGCGCGGGTCAACCAAGACGATTATTAAGGGACGGAGGGAGTATAAAAGACTTCTACTCTTATTACCAATAAAAGAGATGTATATCACATTATTTAAAAAGAAAAGTTGGATTTTAAAGTCTTTAGACTAAATGCTTTCACTCTTGCAATAGATGTATCTTATATTGGTTACAAAATATTTTACTATTATTAACAATAAAAAAGATGTATCCCACATTGATTAGAAATTGATGTTGGTTTTAAAAATACTATTATTAATTATCAATAGAAGAGATATATAATACATTATTTAGAAAGTGATGTTAGTTTTCAAAGTCTTTTGATATAAGACTTCTACCATTATTACCAATAGAAGATGCATATCTCATATTGGTTAGAAAATAATAGTAATTTTAAATTATTTTAGATTAGATATAAGATTTCTACCATTATTACTAATAAAAGAGATACATCCTACATTGGTTAAAAAATGATGTTGATTTTAAAAGTCTTTAGATAAAAAAAGCTTATACTTTTATCATCAATAGAAGAGAAGAGAAGAGAAAAAATGTTTCTCATTATATAGAAAAATATGTTGGTTTAAGATATTTTTAAGATAAAAAAATTTCTACTATTATTACTAAATGATGAGATGTATTTCACATAGGTTAGAGAGTGATGTATGTATTAAAAGTCTTTTTATAAAAGACTTATTACCAATAAAAAATATATATTTCACATTGGTTAGGAAAGTGATATTGGTTTAAAATGTTTATAGATAATATATCTTACATTAGTTACAAAAAGATGCATCCCACATTATTTAAAAATAGATATTGATTATAAAAATTTTTGGATAAAAGAATTTTTAAGTTATTATCAATAGAAGAGATGCATCAGATCACCCAACTATTGATATTGTTGAATCTTCAAGCCTCGACATCACTTGACTTGAGATATTTCATTTTCTAGTCATTAGCAGAAAATAATAGTTTAATATGATATTGTGATATTAATCATTTACTATTAATATCTTATATTGTTAATAATAGTGGAATCTTATATAAAAATACTTTTACTACCAACATCATTTCTTAACCAATATGACATAATATTATTATATTGGTATCGAGTGAGTACTTTACTCTAATGACTCACTTTTAACACCATACTTTAAGCTTTGATATCTTATTCATCAAAAACTCGATTTGTACAAATAAATATATCATTTTGATGCTCTTATCGACTAGGACACATTTGCACAATTACCTTTGCCAACAAACAAATGACTCGTAAAGAAATTCGTGTCTCAAGTGCAAAATTTATTTAACTAAAAACACTAATTTTTCAACAAGTATTAGGTGAGTACTTTAATGATTTCTTAAATCAACATTAATTTATAACCAATGTAGGACGAATCTCTACTATAATTACCAATAAAAGTGATATAACAAACATTGGTTAAAAATTGATGTTAGTTTAAAAAGTATTTAGATAAATGACTTTTACTAAACTAACAAAAGAAGATATATATTCACATTTGTTAGAAGTCCTTAAGTAAAATCTTACCAATAAAAATGATTTATTCCTCATTGATACAAATAATTATTTTAGTTTAAAAGTTGGTAGATAAAATTATTTTACTAACAATAGAAGAGATGTATTCCATATTAGATAGATAATAATATTGGTTTCAAAAGTTTTAAGAAAATTATCTCATGTTGGTTAGAAGACTTCTACTATTATTATCAATAATATATATATATATATATATATATATATATATATATATATATATATATATATATATATATATATATATATATATATATATTCCACATTTGTTAGAAAATGATGTTGGTTTTATATTCCAACATTTAAATCATAATGCATAAAAGTTTAAAAATTATACTACTATTATTACTAAAAGAAGAAATATATGTCACATTTAAAAATTATAGTAGTATTATTATAAAAAGAACCCGTGCGGAGCACAGACTCTATAACTAGCGTAAATGATAAAGTTGAAATGTTATAAGAGATGATAATATAATTTTTTGAAAGTGAATCTTTTAAAGTGAAACATTCCAAAATGGTATAACAAATTCTTTACCCGAAAAGGAAGAAGTGCTTGCTATATGATATTCCATCTGTTTTCAAGTTATCGTTCTCATTTCTTTTTTCATCCGTTCTACAATAATTATTCTCTTTAATTTTTTTTTATACTTTTATCACTTTACTATTACTTTTTCTATCTACTTTAATTATAGCAACAAACCTACGAAATAATTCATTTCGCTAATATTTATAATATAATAAATTACCTTTTTAAAACGATATAATAGGTCAATGAAAACAATAATTTAAAAATGGAGGGAGTATAATGTTCCAAATGCCCTTCGGTCAAATGTCACTAATTTGTATTAATAATGATTGAATTTTTCAAATGTATTAAGTATTAACAGACATATTGTTAAAACTAATACTTCCGTCCTTTCTAAATTATTGCTTCATTTCACCTTTTTTTGTTGTTGTAAATTTAAATTATACTCCTTCCGTATTAAACAAAGAGTCTCCGTTTGAAAGTCAAACTTTGTAAGAAAATGACAGTTTTAGTAGATTATTAATAATAAAATAATACTTTTATGCCTTAATTTTTGAAAATAAATTTTTTAAGTAAAACAATCTAAAATGAAATAATGGACTATTTACTCGAAGCTGAGAAAGTATTTGTTTATTAAAATGTAAAAAACACATACTTTGTGTACAAAAAGTCAAGAACTATAAATTATGTTTTATAATTTTAAAAAATAAAAATACATACGACAAATTTTCGTTTAAAAAACAGAGAGTACCATATGTGCTCTAAATGCCTAATGGTCAAACGTTACTAATTTGCTTTCAATGATGATTGGATATTTCAGACTAATTAACCAAGAATTGTTTGTGTAACACAGTGTAATATCATTCTATACTCTATAGTACAGTATCATTTATAAAACACTTGATATGAACAAAATTAAGCATTTGTCAGACATTGATAAACAAGTACTACTATTAATTTGAATATTATTAACACCCTTATTATTAATCATTAGTAGTTATTTAGCTTGTGTTTCGTACGAGTATAATATGATATAATTTTTAGACATTATAATTAGATTGTTAATCTCTTCCATAGTTATAATTTTTTTCTATTGTTACTAATATTAAATGATTTTTTTACCTAAATACTTTTAAAATTAATATAAGTTTCTAGCTAACGTGAGATACATATTTTTTATTAATAAAAATAATAATATTTTTTGATCTAAAGACTTTTAAAATTAACATTTAACTTGATAATAGGAGTATTAGAAGTCATTTTGTTAAAAACTTTTAAAATCATAATTCGTTTTTAAATAATGTGAGATACTTATTTTATATTTTTATTGGTAATGAAAGTTTACGTCTTTTATCTAAAGACTTTAAAACCAAAATCACATTCTAACCATGTGGTATACATATTTTCTATTAGTAATAATAGTAGTAGATAAAAGACTTTTTAACCAACATTCATTTCTAAATAATGTGGATACATATTTTCTATTGGTAATAACAAAAAATGTCTTTATCTAATGACTTTTATAACCAATACTCATTTCTAAATAACGTGAGATATATTTCTTTGTAACCAATGTGAGATACATCATCTAAAAACTTTTTAAACCAATATCACTTATATATCCAATGTAAAATACTTCTCTTCTATTGCTAATAATTATAGACTTTTAAAATCAACATCACTCTCTAACCAATGTATAATACATATCCTCATTTGGTAATAATAGTAGAAGTCTTTTATTTTAAAAATTTTGTAGCCAACATATCTTCCTAAATAATGTGGGATACATCTCTTATATTATATTGATGATAAAAGTAAAAGTCTTTTATCTAAAGACTTTTAAAACCAACATCATTTTTTAACAAATGTAGGATATCTCTTCTATTAGTAATAATAGTAAAAGTCTTTTATCTAAAATTAAAAAATCAACATCACTTTTTAACCAATGTGAGATATACATTTTTTATTGATAATAATGGTAGAAGTCTTATATCTAAAGACTTTAAAAATAAACATTACTCTCTACCAAATATATGATACATCTATTCTATTGTTAATAATAGTATTTTTAAAACCAACATTAATTTATAATCAATGTGTGATACATCATTTCTATTGATAATAATAGTAAAATACTTTGTAACAAAAAGTCTTTAATCTAAAGACTTTTTAAACCAATATTTATTTTTAAACAATGTGAGATACATATCTTTTATTGATAATAAGAGTAAAAGTATTTACTATAAGACTTTTAAAACTAACATCTTTTTCTAAATAATGTAAGATAAACCTTTTTTCATATTCTAACAATGTGAGATACTTCTTTTCTATTTCTATTGGTAATAAAAGTTTAAGACTTTTATCTAAAGACTTTTAAAACAAACATCTCTTTTTAACTGTGGTATACATTTTTTCTATTGGTAATAATAATATTTTTAAAACCAACATTAATTTAAAAAAAAATATGAGATACATTTTCTATAGTAATAATAATAGTCTTTTATATAAAAACTTTTGAAATCAACATCTCTTTCTAAACAATGTAATACAA
>JABEVN020001057.1:0-26584 GCA_013146195.2 Codonopsis lanceolata | reverse complement strand
AAGGACCAATTCTCACCCTGACATGGACAATCAAAGGTGAATCATTGCTTTTAATTAGGGGTGGCAAAATGAGTGTTATGGATAAATGGATAATAGGCTATTATCCGTGGATCATTTATCCATAACACCCATTTTGTTATCCCTATTTTTAATGATGTATCAAACTAAATTCAACCCAAATCAAATTTAATTCGATTGATTTGACCAAATCATCCACCAACTTTTGATTTTTATATGGTTTTTTTGTATTTCTTCATCCAAAAAATATTTTTTTAATAAAAAAAGAGTACATAATTTTATCTATAAATAGATAAATTAGTTTCCCACAATGGACACAACCCAATTTCGAAGATAAAGATGGTGGGGGTGTATAAAAGTGTTGAAATTGTGTCACCATTTGATTTGAATCAAATAGGTATCAAATAGATTACTTTATTGATTTTTGGTTTGATTTTCCCAAACCAAAGTACATGTTTTGAGTAGTTTTCTTTAAATCTCATGTACAAGTGGCTCTTAATTAAAATCTATACTATAGTATATTAAAATTGATGAGAACAACTCTAATAGTGACACATCACCTAACTTTTGATATTGTTGAATCCTCAAGTCTCTACGTCACTTGATTTAAGACTTTTCATTTTCTAGTCATTAGCTAAAAATAATAAATAATAATAGTTAATATGATATTATGATGTTAATCATTTAGTATTAATCTCTTTTATTGTTAATTAATCGTGGAAATCTTATATAGAAAAACTTTTACTACCAGCATCATTTCTTAACTAATGTGGGATAATATTATTATATTGACATTGGTAGTGTACTTTACTCTAATAACTCACTTTTAACACTATATTTTAAGCATTGATATTTTATTTATTAAAAACCCGATTTGGACAAATAAATATATCATTTTGATGCTCTCACCGACTAGAACACATTTGCAGAATAACATTTGCCAACAAACAAACGACATGTAAATAAATCCGTGCCTCAAGTTACACACTTTGTTTTACTAAAAACACTAATTTTTCAACAAGTATTAGGTGAGTACTTTAATTGTTTCTAAAATCAAAATTAATTTATAACTAATATAAGATCCATCTCTATTATAATTACCAATAAAACTCGTGTAACAAACATTGGTTGGAAATTGATGTTGGTTTAAAAAGTATTTAGATAAATGATTTTTATTAAACTAACAAAATAATATATATGTTCACAATTGTTAGGAGTTGTTGGCTTTAAAAGTCCTTAGGCAAAATCTTACTAATAAAAATGATTTATTCCTCATTGGTTATAAAGAATTATTTTAGTTTAAAAGTTTTTAGATAAAATTCTTTTACTAACAATAGAATAAATGCGAACTACCCGGCCCAATAGGCCCAAGTCATGAGTCACATGCCGGGCATTTGGGCTTTATCCGAGCAAGCGAGCAAAGTGTTGACCCTTATTAAAGTAAGATGCCGTGCCGAGTTAGAATTTGGAATTTGGACAATGAGGTGAGGTGCGAGCATAACTTATTATGCTCGCCAATATGAGTTGCCTTGATTGATTGGACGCGTTATGTCAGGGCAAAGTCAGTATCGATTGAGGGCCGGTTATGTCCGAGCAAGAGTTCAACTAAGTTGAGGACGGTTATGTCAGGAAACTCTCCATTCAAGCCGTTATAATTAATGGAGGAATTAATGGGGTTAATGGCCGCGATTAATGTGCCGCCATTTATGCCACAACCATCGATTGGACGCTTGATTAAGAGGCGGAGTTTAGAGCAATTATGATCAGTTATGCTCTCCGGTAATTATAAAAACCCCCTGACAATGAAGGAAAAAAGGTATGCGCAATCATATTCTCTAGGCCCCTCCTATGCCTGTGGTGCAGCCTCAGCCCGGGGGTGGTTTGCCTACAACCATAAATATGTAGGATTTCAAGGAATTGGCTTGGCAGTATAGAAGCACAGGAGCAAGGCAAGGCTCGGATGGAAATTTCTTGGGAGCGTCGGCCGACCCGCTAGCACCTGGATTGAAAATGCCCCTTGTAGCGGGGGCTCATATTTCCAAATATTAAGGAGTACACAGGTAAAACGAAGGCCAGGGGTTGGTTGATGTCATTTGAGTCGCAGATCGGCCTGGTGACTTCGGATGAGGCTCTGAAAATTAGAGCTTTTTTGTTGCCGCATTTGAGGAAAGCTTTTTAGCTTTGGATGGGGGCCTTGCCCGCCGCGACGATCAATTAATAATTGGGGCGTCTGCGAGCAAAGTTCTTGGCGAGAGTTTGGAGCAGGCGGGCACACAGCAGGTAAGACAAGGGCCGACTTGTCAAAGGTTAAGCAGGGGGCGCATGAATCCACGGCGAGCTACCTTGAGCGATTTACCAAGGTATTGGAGCAAGTTCCAGGGTTGACCGAGCAGGAGGTAACCCTATGTTTTGAAACAGGTTTGCTTGAGGGTGAAGGAGGCTTGCGATCAGAGTTGAGCATGCGTGAGCCAAAAACGCAAGCGGAAATGCTCATGCGAGCACAGAAGTGGTGTCTTGGGGAGACGGCAAAAAGAAGAAAAAAGGAGAGTCATGAAGGCTATTGGAAATTCTAAGGAAATGGCCGAGCGGGGAAGTGGAGGTTATAATAAAAGCAAGTCCAGATATGACCGGCCAAAAGAATTTCTTCGCGAATCAGATCTGACTCCGCTCAACACGCTACGCGAGGACATCATGTATGAGATAAGGAATGAACTTCCTAATCCACCTCGCATGAATCCGGCAACAGCTGGTGAAAGAGATCAAATAAAGCGGTGTGCTTATCATGATGATTATGGGCATACCACGGAGGAATGTTGGCCGTTGAAGAAGGCCATTCAAAAATTGATTAACGAGGGGCGGTTGGACCGCTTCAAACGAGATGGAGAAAATAGGGGGAATGCTCCCAGGAGAGAAGCCCCGCCGATTAGGGGGGTAATTAATGTGATAATGGATGAAGAGCCTACTCCGACTCAGCTCGGAAAGCAAATATACTCTTTATCCAAAGTGGTGGATCGACCTGCTGCCTTACAAGACGGTGAACAAGCTATTTATTTTACTCGCAGCGAGCTAGCGAGTAATGTGGCTGGCGAGCAGTCTTTGATTGTATCGGCCTTGGTGGAAAATTTGGGTTGTTCATAAATTTTGGTTGACATTTGGAGCGTGTCGGGATGTGATGTATTATTCACGTTTTCGGGGGTTGGGGCGGCGAGCCGAGGATCGATTGATTGAAGCCGTACGCCGGTACATTGGAGGGATTCACTAACCATAAGGTCCCGGTTAAGGACACGGTCGAATTGGAAGTGTTCATCGGCGAAGCGGAGCGGGCATTAAGTGAAAAGATTACTTTCATGGTGATCGATCTGAAGTCTCCTTATAATATAATCTTGGGTGTACCTAGTATAGCCAAATTTCAGATGGTGGCATCAATCCCGCATCAACGGGCTAAGTTTTATGCTGATGAGGGAGTAGGAGTGTTGAGAAGCCAGCCCAGAGCAGTGCTTGAATATGTGCGGGATAGCCGAGAAAGAAGCGAAATTGACCTTGGAGGATGGCGGCGAGAAGATAACCGTCGATACAAGGAGGCGACTCACGTGGCGTGGGGCCATACGTGATTGTTATGATCTGAGGAGAATCTGAAATGAATCTGAGCTCTATGCGACATTGAAGTCGGGAGAGGCGGAGAGAGAACGAAGTGGCTATGGGTATGACCGCGAGCAGTTGGTGGTGAGACCAGATTCTTCCTTGCGACAGCATCGGGAGCAAGGCTGTACAACAAGATGAAGTTCTTTGAGGAAGGCGTTGATAATCCTTTCCCGACATTGGCGTTGGAGGGATTAGTAGAACCGAGGCCATGGAAGTAGATCAGCTCGATAAGGTTGAAGATCGGTGAAGGAGAAAAGGTGGAGTGTGATCGCTCCAAATGCGAGATGAGCCTAGAATTCACGGCTCGGGGCGAGCTCGAAGAAGTGATCATCAGTGCGCCTACGGCGAAAAATTAAAATTGGCAAGGCTTTGTCGGTAGAGGCAGGACAAATTTGATCAAGCGGTTGCAAGAAAGTTTGGGCGTTTTTGCTTGGCGGCTAGAAGACATGCAAGGGGTGAGCGAAGTGGCCTTGCGGCTCAATGTGGACCCGGCTTTCAGGCCAATCAGGCGGCGACCTAGGATTTATTAGTGGAAAAGATCAAGCCATCGGGGAGGAGGTTGAGAGTTGCTTAATCTTGAGCATAATCGAGGAGATACATTACCAACATGGTTGGCTAATGTGGTCATGGTTAAAAGTCTAATGGCAGAGTGGCGGATGTGTGTTGATTTCACGGATCGAATAAAGCCCAGAAGGATTGATTCTATCCTTTGCCAAGAATTGACAAGTTGGTGGATGCCATAGCGGGGTTCGAGCTCCTCGGTTTATAGATGCCTATTCAGGTATCACCAAGTGAGGATGGATGAGCGGGATAAGGCTCGCTGACTTCAGAGCGGGAAAGTAACATGGGTACATCTTGTTACAAGATGATGCCTTTTGGCTTGAAAAATCGAGGAGCCACCTATCGGAGGATGGTGAATAAGATATTCGGCTCGCATTTCGGGAGGAATGTTGAGGCTTATATTGATGATATGGTGGTCAAGACTAAAGGGCATGAGCACACACTGTATAGACTTGGGCGAGACCTTTGCCAATCTCGGGAAGAATAATATGAAGTGAACCAGAGCAAGTGTGTGTTCGAGGTGAAGGTAGCAAGTTCCTCGGATTTATGGTGGCTGAGAGGGGCATTGAGGCTAATCAGAAAATTAAGGCGTTGGTCACCATGAAGCTTCCTCATTGCATAAAGGATGTCTGCAGGAGGCTCAGCGGCGGGGTGATAGCCCTTGGTCGTTTTATCTCTAGATCGGCGAGAAAGGTGTTTGTCAGTTCTTTAGAGTTCTCAGGGAAATAAGGGGTTTGAATGGGCCTGAGTGTCGGAAAGGCTTTCGAAGCTGGTGAAATACTTAGGAGTCCACCTTTGTTCGCCGGTTTTCGGGAGGCATTTGTGTATTTAAGCGACTCTACAGGCGGTGGGCGGTATTGTGATGATAGGGAAAGAGTGTAATGTCCATAAACATGTTTACTATGTCTCAAAGGCCCTTCTTGATGTAGGAGGAAGATATTTTAATGCGAGAAAAGTTAGCTATTAAACTTGTTGTTCTTTGCTCGGAAACTTGAGCTTATTTTTACACATTCGATTGTTGTGTATCTTGATATGCCTTTGAGAAAGATTTTTTCACAAAGCATGGGACACTTACGGTCGTCTACTCACAGTCGTCGAGTTGGCCAGAGTTTGATATTGAATATCAACCTCGAGCAATCAAAAAGGGCCTTAGCTTGATTTTGTGGGTGAAACAAGTTTGAGGATTACGGCGGAAGAACTACCATCTAAGCGACATCGGTGAGTGTTCAAGCCCCGAAACCACGACAGTATCTTGTTGGGAGCTTCATGTTGATGGATCGGCTAGCGATTTGGAAGTGGTCTTGGGGTGAGTGGTATTAGTCCCACAGAGCAAGATGTAGAATTTGAGAAAGCATTAGCTTCAAATTTCGACTTCTAACAATCGAGGAGTATGAAGCATTGATTTGGGCTTGAGCTCGTATGGGATATAGAGTGCGTCGTGCTTGGTTGTGTCTTGTGATTCAGGTGGTGGTGAATCAAGTCGAGAAGGCGACTATGCGGTTCACCATCAGGTCTTGGTTCGTTATTGTGCGATGGTGAAGGAGATTTTAAAAGATTTTGATTCTTGGGAGGCTGGTGAGAATTGCTCGGGAAGATAACATCTTGGTGACTATTTGTCGAAGATGGTGAAGATGAAATTCGGTCTTTGCATCCAGGAGTCATGATCGAGCATGCGGAGGTACTGTTATAGAAAAGGAGGTGATTATGGACATCGAGCCGGTGTACAAAGTGTTGGATAGATGATCTCAAAGCCTCGTCGAGCAAGGGACATTGCAGAGGATAGGAAGGAAGCTCGAACCATCCGAGGCGGTCATGCCGCTATGTTATTACGGATAGCATTCTTTATAGGCGATCTATACCCGACCCTTGTTGAGATGTGTGCGACCGAAATGGCGGAAGGAATTTTGGGAGAGGTACATGAAGGCAAATGTGGAGGTCACCACAGTCGAGAGGTCATTGGTGAAAGTTTTGGCAAGCGGTGGGTTCTCTTGGATAACTACGAGGCGAGATCTTTGAAATGTATCGTTAAATCGGTGTGACAAGTGTCGTGTTATGCGAGATATACCACGCTTAGTCTCTTGAGCAAACTCTATTGTAGCCGTGGCCATTTGATATGTGGGGGATAGACCTAATTGGCCCATTTCACGTGGCTCGGTCGAAGTTTCAAGTATCATGGTCATTTGTTGATTACTTCACTAAGTGGGTGGAAGCAAAGCCTCGCGACCATTAGTGAAGTTAATGTCATCGATTTTGTTCATGAACATATATGGTGTCGGTTTGGTGTTCCCGAGCAATTGTGTCCGATCATGGGACTCAATTTTTACGAAAAGTTCACTAAAGCGTGCGGCGGATGCGTGTGAAGCATTGGCAATCGTCGGTGGCATACCCCAGGCAATGGGCGGTAAACTGCAAATAAACAAATCTTGCATGTATTGAGCGAAATTTGGAGGATAAAGCGGGAAGATGGGTAGGCAGGCTGCCTTGACTCGTGGGCGGTTAGAGCGACAGTCGAGGGTCAACGGGAGAAACAACCTTTTCATTGGCTTATGGGTGCGATGCTATGGCTCTGTAGAGATGTATTGCCTACTCATAGGGTTTTGCATTACGACAGTGAGTCGATAATTGGCTCGGGCGGCCGTCTGGATTTGTTGGAGGAAAAAGCGGTGGAGGCTAAGATGAGAATGGCCAACTTCAAGCGGCGAGCAAAGGCCCACCACGATAAAAGGGTTCGTGGTAGGT
This sequence comes from Codonopsis lanceolata, assembly GCA_013146195.2. Lineage (NCBI taxonomy): Eukaryota > Viridiplantae > Streptophyta > Magnoliopsida > Asterales > Campanulaceae > Codonopsis > Codonopsis lanceolata. The sequence continues at coordinate 19,624 of JABEVN020001057.1, read as the reverse complement.
CATTTCTTTGTGGGCGATGGGTCCTCAAGTAAGATTGAGGCAACGGGTCATCGAAGTTTGAATGGAAGCTTTCACCAAATTGGGAAGGTCCTTTTCGGTCGTTAGAATTATTAAAGAAGGCACTTATATGTTGCGAGCGAGGATGGGGATGAATTGAAACATCCATGGCATGCGGATCATTTGAAGAAATACTATTGGTAATTGACTTTAGCATTATGTAATTCTTTGATTGTTCCGTTGATGTCAAGTGGTAATGGCAAAACTCGATTATGCTTTCGACTTTGATTTGGAAGTTGGTGTTCGAGTTGTTTTTATTGCGTTCTCGATTATTCTCTTTGGCGAGCATGGGATTGTTCTGCTCGCCCAAGAGGGTGTTAAGTTGAATTGTCTATCTCGATTTTCTCTCTTGCAAGCATAAATTGTTTATGTTCACAAGAAGAGTTGGTGTTTGAGATAGTTGTTTTCCCCGTGTATTCGATTATTCTCTTTTCTGAGCATAAAGGGCTTTATGCACATGAAAAGAGTTGGTGTTTGAATGGGGATGATATAATAATTTCTCACTACCAAAAGTCGGCTTTGCTCGACATTAGATAAATGAAAGCGTTCAACCAGCAGGAAAAACAGAATAGCGAAATATTACAGACTTAAAAATAAATTGTTTGAGGATTCAAGGCACGCAGGCCAAAATAGTAGTCTCAAGCACTTGGAGCAGCATTGTTGTTTTGGGTTGTTGGGGTTGGTTCGTTTGCTTCTTCGGTGGTGGCTTCAAGGATGGTCACTTCATCTTCTTCAGCTTGGTTGGAGGCATCATCGTCTGTTGTTGGGGGAGCCTGGGATTTCCAGATCTGGGTCATCAGTTCAGTTACATTGGATTTGGTGACAGGGGGACGATTCCAAGGTGATAGACCCTTCTCTGCATCTGCTTCGGCCAAGGATTCTAGTTCGTCTTCAGTGAAGGGCACGAGGGCATGGCCCGGCCGGGCAGACGAACTGAATAGTGGATTGGCACCCCATTCTGCGAAGCTGTTCAGGTCGGATCTCCAGCCCGTTGCAAGAAATTTGTCTTAAGACATGGTTCATACCTTGTAGAAAGAACGGATATGCTTCGCTTTCCACGCAAGTAGCGAGGTTGTCAGAACTCTTATAATCCTCGATGATTTTCTGCCTTTGCTCCTCGCTTGTCAAAGACGCGGTCTCCATCAATTTCTTTTCTAGATCGGTAACCATGGCATTGGCAGCCTCCAGTTCAGCTTGGCAAGATCGAAGGTCCTTGCGTACTCCGGCTACGTTGTTTAATGCTGTTTCCTCGGATTTCTTGGAGAGGTTCAGGTGGGATTCCAAAGTTTTCTTCTCTGCTTCAATTTTGGAGAGTTCAGTTACCTTAACGGTAAGGTTTTCCTCGGCGGCTTTAAGCTCGGCCCGAACAGAGTTGACCGTTTCTTCCAGGTCGTTCTTCTCCGTTTGTAAGGCCTCATTTTCGCCGAGTTTCTCCATGAGACGTTCATACATGAGAACTGTTTTGTTGGCAGCCTACAAGAGAAAGATATGATTAGTTAAAATGGAATAGTAAAGTGTCAGATTCGGGGGAAGGTTTTTACCTCGGTGAAACACATTCCAACTTCTCCTATTAAGACGGAGTTCGCCTGGTCATTGCTTTTCTTTTTGACCGCGCTATGATGGAGCCTTTTCATCAACCCCAGACCCGCAGTAGCTTGGAAACCACTCCGTTTGAAAATGTTTATATTATTGAGGTCGGGAACCTCGGAGAGTTCAGCAATGAGGGCAGTTGTTTTTTCCCGAGTATCGGGCATGACGAAATCTTCTTGGTGCCATGACGGTATAGAAGTTGTTTCCTCGAGCACGGCCTTCTCTTTTCGGCGTTTGTTCCTTCTGGGACTGTCACTCGGTTCGACAATAATGACAGGCGAGGAGGTTGTTTCAGCTCTTTGAACGGTGGGAATCGGGATGGCAGTCGTGGCAGGTTGGCTGGATTAAGGTTGATTGCACTTAGTTCCACGGCTAGTGATGTTAGCCGGGACAGTGGGAAGATTGACGGCAGGTTGGGTTGAAAGATGTTTGCTTCTTTTGTTGGAGCTTTTCTTGGCAGCTTTCAGAAATTTGTTGACGTCAGTTAATTGCCTCATATCTGCACAAGTTAAAACGAGCATGAGAAATATGAAGAAAGCAAAAGATTTGCAAGGATTCAGAGAGGAATGCAGTTGGAGTGTTAACCGGTCAGAGAGAAAGAAGGTCTGCAGAGAGTTCAAGTTCGGGCACACTCCTCGCATTCATTCAGGAATTTCTTCCCGTGGCATGGACCCCAGTATGGGTGAGGAACTTCAGGGTCAATAACAACCCGAGGTTCGATTCCTTCCATGGGCAGGTTGGAAACTCCAGCTCGTCGGAGAAGGCTGAGGTCAGAGGAGAGAACTCGCTAATCGAGCACAAAATCCTGACAAGCCCGGCCATCTCCCTCTTTCACTTTGAGCAGTGTTCTGAAAGCTCGGGCTATTCTGGGTTCACCGTTTCGGTAAGCGTTTTTGTCGTAATCGGAGAGTCCGTAGTCGCTGAGGTAGGGAGCAAAAGGCCAGCCAATGCTCGACTCGACCAGTAAAGCTTTGCTGTCCCATCCATCTACCTTGTTTGGGCTGTCGTTAAGGAGTTTGAAGTAGTTCGGGTTTGAGCGACTTGAGATACGCCCGGATTTCTTATCTAAGGAGAGAATGAAGAATTTCCTAAATAAGGTCATCTCGGGCTCAAACCCAAGCAACCTGCAATCTATTATGAAGGACATCAGGAACCTAACGGTAGTTAAGGTTAGGTCGCAGGGGAGAGTGTTGGAGTCATTCAGGAATTCTACAACAAATAGGTCCAGAGGGAGGCGAAGCCCGACCAGGAAGAAGTCAAAGTAAAACACCATGTTATCACCTTGGAAGTTATGGCCCTCTTTGTCAATGTCCAAATCGAAGGCGCGGACTCGGTAGTGTTTGGGGTCAATTCCTAAGGAATAAAACCAGGTGCTAATTTCCTCCTCGGAATTTAAATCATCCCACTTGATCGAGGAAGGAGTGTATGGAGTGATGGGAGTGAAGGAACTTTGGCTTGGCCCAGGTAGTTGACTGTTCGAACGGGAAGGATTTTCTGCTCGCATAGTCTCAGAAGGGTTGTGGGAACTACTATTTACTTCTTGCTCGCCTGATTGTAAAGACCTTCGTCGGCGAGGAATTAGCGTGGCCTCCTCTTGCTCGCTTTCTTCAGAGCTCGAATGTGAAGTTGGTGGATCTTTTCTTGGTGCTCCATGGTCGTAACTTTGGCCTTCAATCTCAGATATAGTACCCTCGCTAGACATCCTACAGGAAGAGGAATCGAGAAACGTGTATTAAAGAAATGGACCGGGATGGACACAATGACGTATGCGAAATTAAAAATGTGTCAAGCAGGGTGTGAGATCAGTGAACAGGGAACCAATCACAAATTTCTCGATTCCCTGGGTTTTAGTTCGAATTGGCTAATAGATAAAGGGGGCAGAATGAGTCGAAAACGGGGTTGTCATACCTATGTGTTTGAATAGTTCGTGAAAAGTTAAAAAGGGTTGAACACAGCCAAAACCCTAATTCAAGATAGAAAAGAAGAAAGTGTGATGAGAAAAGGGAAATGGAAGAGCGAAAGTACCTGATATTTGTGCGGGATCTTAATTTTGAGTTTGGAAGCGCTGGGGAAGATCGAACCTGGATGCTTGGTTTTGATTGGAATCTGCAGACGCCAATTGATTTTTTCTCTCAAGGTTTTTAGAAGATTTCGCAAATGGTAAAGTTTGAAAGGAGGGGGGTACTTTGCCTTTTATACTTCATGAAACCGGCATTTGATGAGTACCCATCATTGGGCTCGCATACCGAAACGCATTTTACGAGGCAGCATTTAATGCATTATAGAGAAATGGGCCTGTCTCTTCAGGAAGTGGCGGCTGACGGCTAAGCTTTATGGGTACGTCTCCCTAAAACATCTTTTGGGTAACCGTCCATTCAAGACTTTGGCTCCAAGATCGTTTGAATCATGGGTTAAAAAGATTCAGTTAATTTGAAAAGTATTCTTTGAACTTTGAGTTCCTCCTCGCCACGAGCATGAATACCCGATGGACAAGGAGTAGGGGGCTACTGAACTACCCGGCCCAATAGGTCCAAGTCATGAGTCACATGCTGGGCATTTGGGCTTTATCCGAGCAAGCGAGCAAAGTGTTGACCCTTATTAAAGTAAGATGCCAGCGAGTTGGGGGCTGGACCAGCGAGCAGAATTGAGGTGCGAGCATGACTTGCTATGCTCGCCAATATGAGCTGCCTTCAGTTGAGGACAGTTATGTCCGGGCAAGGTCAATTATCAATTGAGGACGGTTATGTCCGAGCAAGAGTTCCAGCTATGTTGAGGACGGTTATGTCCGGGAAACTCTCCATTCAAGCCGTTATAATTAATGGAGGAATTAATGGGGCAGTTAATGTGCCCGCCATTTATGCCACAACCATCAGTGGACAGTTAAGGGTAGTTTAGAGCAATTATGATCAGTTATGCTCTCCGGTAATTATAAAAACCCCCTGACAATGAAGGAAAAAGGTACGCGCAATCATATTATCTAACTAAAACTCTGCCAAATTGATTACTCAGTTGTTGAATCTTGTACTGATTCTTACACCGGAGGGCCTTTGCAGGGAGTGCCCCTGCCTAGTTCACGGTTTGCTAATCCAATTGCAGGTTTGGGCTTTGAGGATTTGAGATACGTTGAAAGCCAGGTATTTTGTTTGGACCGACCCAGTGCATCCAAGGAGTTTTTGGACACATCAAAATGTAACCCACATTCGTTAGAAAATGATTTTGGTTTCAAAAGTTTTAAAATAAAAAAACTTCTACTATTATTATTAACTAGTAAATCACCCATGCGATGCACTGGCTAAAAATAAATATGGAAAAATTAATAGATCATTTAATGCTAAAAAAATAGATGAAGAAATTTGATGAAGAAAATATAAGTTTTAGTGAAATAAGTAAGCAAATAAGTACATTACAAACATTAAGCAAGAGAAAAACTATTGATAAAGAGTCCATTAAATAATAATATGTTATTATACATTTCGGAAATAAGTACAATACAAACACTAAGCAAAAGAAAAGATACTGATAAAGAGTCCTTAAAATATTTTCTACAATATTTGATTCATAACATTATAATTAATTTTTACAAACAAAATTGAAAGTATCATTTTTTCCTTTTAATATCGATATGAATTAGGATCAACATAGAAGTATTTTTTGAATAAAAACAACAATTATTTCATCAACATACAATTATACTTGTCATTCCTATTTGTTAATCAAAGTTTATATACATGACCTTAACCAACTATTATTCATATGCTAAAAAAATTAATAAATAAATTATAAATCATAAAATTAACAATTAAACATTGAATACAATATTTAAGATACGGAGACAGTAATCCAAAAAGTAACATTATAGACTAAATAGGAAAAAAGCCATGAAAAAAGAATAACAATAAAGTATACAACAAAATGAAAAATTATATAATTGAAAAATAACAACAACAAAAAATTAAAACCCATTACATTTTGGTTTAGACAAAGATTTATCTAAACATGATTTTTGTGAGGAAATTCAATATTAATATGACTAAACCATTACTATCATTAATTATATCAATACTTGTTGAGATACTTGCTATTGGGACCGATGAATCTCAATTAAAATGATAAGTTCTCGTATTCCCACAGGTTCCTTTCAAGACAACATCTTTCAAGACAACAAGAACAATTTGATTTTCTTACACAATTTGCCAAACATGTATCAAGCTCTACTATGTGGTTAAGAAGAGGTCTTTAATTCTCTTCACATGTTATCTATTCAATATCCTCCATTTCTACCCAATCATTAAGCAAAAGTATCTTAAACAAAATTTATTCATAAAACACATTAGCAACATAGACATAACCTTGGACAATCGAAATCAATCGTGCATATGCGATTCTACTTCCATAAAAAGTACTTTAAAGAACTAATTTTCAACTCTATTTATATGCACCATATAAACAGCTAACTATTGACAAATATGCTACAATTTTTTTTCCATAACCTACCTCTTATGCTACAAAAGTTGGGGGTGTGCTCTCAACTTTTGACACCAACCCTAGTGACAGAAAATCACCCCTAAGAGAAACGCTACTATTAGAAAAACTATGTACTATACACTCTTACAACATGTATAAGCTCAAAAGTCTAACAACAAAGGCTTTTGTTTGCCACATACTCATACCAACACGCTCTCAGGGCCTATAATGCCACATCCCAAAAGTGTCATAAGGTTTAGCCTCATAAGCTACCCATTGTTTAGTATTGAAAACCAATCTCACACTACAACAGACTCACAATTAAAGAGTTCCTTTGAAAATAGAACCAGCTCCACCTTGGCCTATTTTCCTCAAAATATTAAAATAATTAATTTGTAGACTTTTAAAGAGTTTCGTACTTGAAGCTCAAATTTGCTTTATCGAGTGAATTTGATATGTGGCCTAAAGTTTTGCATTATGTGCCAAAGGAAATCGAAATTGCATACATCAGTAAAATTACAATAACTACTCCGAAATCATAATTTTAAGGTTTCGGTTGAAAAAAATTTAGAATTACACCTTTCAACTTTGATAATCTTACACTATATACAGCGACGGGTAACAACACGAAGAAGACCACATAGACAAAGCAATAGATAATCGGTCTCAAATTTACTTGAAGATGTCAATAGATCTCGTGAGGCTGTCTGGAAATCAGAACCAACGAATGCCTAAAAAAGAAACCAAATAGCCCTTAACTGAAGTTTCATTGCATTAATGTATTAGTACACACTAATTGAAGATTAAAATCTTTTTTTCTATAAAAGTGTGAGTTTTCTCTTAGAAATTAACTAGTTTTACACCCGTACGTTAAACGCACGGATAAAAATATTTTTTAATTAAATAATATTCAAGTAAAACGAAGAAACAAATCAAAATCAAAAGAATAAATTAAGAAAAACAATATTGGAAACAACTACTTAAATATAAACATATCATTTTACTGGTAATATTATGGATTTTGATTTTTTTATACACAACATCATCTTCATCGGATATTGATATATTCAAGACAAAACAGTTTGTTACCCTAAAAATTGTTATACGATACTACCAATGAAAATTGTCATACCTGGAACTTGAAATACAACCTCACATTTAATGGAGACAGTGACATTTTTGAAATAAACATTTTGTCTCCATCATTGCTTTTATTAAAAAAAAAAATTAGTTTCAACAACGTGATTCTTAAACTTGGTAATAATTAGTCTTGTTCCATTAACATGGTCAATGTTTCTTAACAACATCACCGAAACACCAATATTAAGTGTTAATTCATGGTTCGACAATCTTGAACACTTTATAGTTTATACTATTCAAAAACTCCGTTGAGTAAATGTTTTCAAACAAACTTGTGTTGTTCTTACCCTCAACATAGAATATGAAGTCAAATAAGTTCTTCCTTCTATGTCATTATTATAAAACATATACTTATTTATGGTGTCAACAACATCAAGTGTCGGAACAAAGATAGCTCTTCCTTGCAAATATGACTCATCATCAAAAGACTCCAAAAATGACGGATATATACTTTCAACAATTTACTCGATCAAATTATCTGATGCATTAACCAAAATATCATTTAGAACTTCTATTGCTGCAACACAATTATTTTCACCATCATATGTACCGTCGTCGATACTTTAAATTCACTCAGAAAATGCATTCAACACGAGACCGCGTTCGTCATTGTCAAGAGTTTGTAATCTCATGTTTTTTGTAAGTTTCAAAACTTTGCAATGTGTCCATAAATAGTACAATTTGTGATCATGTTAACAAAAATCATGTTGAATTCTTACAGCTTTACCCTTACTTTTTCTACCAACTTTAGTTATAGTCACATACTGTGGGTTCCCAGGAACGGTGCTCCCGCGCCTCGCGCGCCCTTGGATAGGGGAGCGCGTACGTGCCGATGCGGGGACATCCACTGCTCTCATTCCACCCTCCCTTTTTAGGGGACGGCGAAATTAAAAGTGCGAGAGGAGTGCTGTCAGGATAGCGTGTTGAATACGCCTCGGTTGCCTTTAGTGGATTTTTGATCCAAATGAGAGCTTTGGGTTTTCTATGTCAAGTTATCCCTTTTTTAGGTGATAACATGATATAGGAATGCATCACCCTTCCATTCCCATTATCCCTTTTTTAGGGGAAAACAGGAAAGTGCAAGAAAGGAGTGTTGCAGCGCCCCCACTATGAATTTTATGAAAATAGCCTTATGGCCTATTTCGGATCACTATGGGTGCTTTGGGTTTTCTACATCAAGTTATCCCTTGTTTATGGGATACCAGGATATAGGAATACATCACCTCTCCATTTCCATTCTCCCTTTTTTATGGGAAAACGAAAAAGTGCAAGGAAAGATGTTGCGAGGCCCTACTGGATCCAAAATGTTTTAGAGTCACCATCTTTATTTTGAGGAAGAAATAAAGCAAAACCAAAAAAAGAAAACCAGAGATAATAAAAACGGGTCCGGAGGCTAAGTTACGAGTTGGGAAGGTGCTAGGCACCCAACTCGCCCTTTCGGTCTCAAAATTGTTTTTGGCTAAAGTATGCTTTTTGTTATATTTATTTAACAAATAAATAAGGCATTAACTGCCTACAAATACATCCATTGTCTACATTATTTACAGACTTGCAACTGTCTCTTTACAAATAATTACAAATATACTTGAAAATATTTTGTCATAATAATGGCTCTTTTAGTGTTATTTCCTAACTAAATCAGGCGACAACCGCTATATGTCTACATTGGGCCGGATTGAAAATAACACTTTTACAAAATAATAAATTTAAAACTTACCTACTAACGGACTAGGGTGTGCTCGCTCTGTCCTTCAGGGAGAGAGAGTCTTTTTTTTTTTGTGTGTGTTGTGAAGTGTTGTGGGGATTCGGGCAGAGTGACTGCTTCCGAAAGTTACTTTTGGCCTTGGGATTTGGGCGGAGTAACTGCTTGTGTTTGGTTGTTTGTTGGCTTGAGGGAGGCAAAATCGGCGTAATAAAGGCTTATTTCAGCCAGTGATTTGGCCTTTTAAAGCGACAGTAAGCCTTTTTCCACGATTTTTGGACCGGGGAAATAGGGTGGATACCTAGTTGGGGGGCTAAGGCTCACTTTGACCGATTGGTTTTGTGTTTAGGAGAGGTTTGGCAGGGTTTTGAGGCTTTGGGGAGATCACTCACTATCTCACTTCGCTCTCTATTTCTTCAGCGTAACGAGGACGCGGAGAGTTTTGCGGATGAAAACTGTCTTGAAGGTGAACCCCAAAGCTCTATTTATAGCCTGGAGTGGGGAGTCATCGGGAATTAAATTTCCTTCTTCCTTGCTTCAACCGTTTGTACACAGCGCCGAAGGAATTGCACAACGCAAAGAAGTAGTGTCTTGCTTGAGCGCCTGGTGCCACCCATGTGATGTTTGGGCGCCACTCCCACTTTGAGTGTGGGTGGCGCCAGTTTAGTGTAAACTGGTTTCAACTTTCGCACTTTAGCCCCTGCATTTCACTCTTTTGCGCATCCTGCTTTATCCTTTTGCATTTTCGACCCTGTAACTTGACATTTGTTAATGTTTTAACAGGTCTTGATATTTTATGTCATGTCACATACCTGGGGTACGAAATTGGGGTGTCTACAGAGCCCCTTAAAAGATGGAGCCCGCAGCTTACTGAGTAGACGAACATCGTTGATAAGAAATAGACTCTCCAATTTCGCGCAATTAATACGGGGGAGAGGAATGCAACTGGTAGCAGTTATAATGCAACAGTTTATAATGTGAACCAAACCTTCATATCCTAGACATTTTTAGTCTGTTATAGCAGGTTATCGCAATTTTTAAGCAGATATGCAAATTAAGTGCTCTGATGGTCGGACCTACTGATGTAGGCTGCCTACATATCCCTTAATAAAAGGAATCAGACCAAACGTAGTTCGGCCTAAGCCGAAACAAACAACCAACGAAGAAGTTAATTGTGTCCTTTAGGTCAAAACCCATCCGAGAACACAAAAAAACAGATTTTCATGTTTTTCGAAAAGTCATATTCGACTGGTCAAAACCCGTCGTCAAATACGGTATGAAGATTTTTGTGTTTTTCGAAAACCATATTTCAACCGGTCAATACCCGTCGTTGAAATACGTTAAGATGCATTTTAAAAATTGTGTTTGTCCGGTCAATACCTGTCGTCAAACACAATAAGAAAACTTTCAAATTTTCGAAAACTATACTCGGCTGATAAAAATCCGTCGTCGAATACGACAAATGGAATTTTCTTTAAATTTTTCCGAAAACTGTACTCAACCGATCAAAATCCGTCGTTGAATACGACAAAGAGATTTTTCTTTTCTTTTTTCCTTTTCCTTCTTTTTTTTTGTTTTTTGTTTTTTGTTTTTTTTTGTTTTTTGTGTTTATGCCTCTTTTTTTTTTTTTTGAAACACAATCTTTTGAAAAAGATTTTTCTTTTATTTTTGAAGGTAGAATAAGCAAACCTTACCTTTTCATGTTTTGACTACTGCTGTTGATTCAACTGATTTGGCTATTTCTACAACTCTTGCTTCTTCATGCTGGGGAAAACAAGTGTTGCGGTGCTAACAAACAAGTGTTTTGGTTTGCCCTTGCGACCATCTGCCGCCGCTTCTTTGCTTTGTTGTATTCTTTGCCTTATGTCTTTGCTCTTATCTTTTCTCTTTGCACTTGCTATCTCATGTTGCTCTTTTCGCTTTGCTCTTCTTTGCACTTGTCGAGATTTTTTCTTTTTGTCGTAGCTCCGCTTTTCTTTGAAATCTTTTCCCCTTTTTTCCGCTATATTTTTCGGCCTCGGTGAAAAATCTTTCTTTATCTTCTTTGCAGACTTTTTCTTTTTTGTCGCTTCTTTCTAACATTGCCTAGAAATTTTCTTCTCTTTGCTTCTACATTTTCTGGTTCCAGCTGGAATTTCCATTTTTTTTTGCTGCTGCATTTTCTAGCTTTAGCTGAAATTTTTTTCTTTTGTCGTCGCATTTTCTTTTGTTGCATGCATTTTTCTTTTTGCACTTTTCTGTTCTTTGCATGCATTTTCCCTCTCTCTCTTTTTTTTGTTTTTGTTTTCTCTTTTTTTGTTTTTTTTTTGCTTTGCACTTTTTTTTGCTTTTGCTTTTGTGTTTTTTTTTTTTTTGTTGCACTTTTTGGAGTACTCCTGACTCTGCTAATAATGTTTATTCATGCAATATTTATGCTAAAATGATGCAATTTGGTGATGATGCATGCAATTTATTTTTGCGATGCATAATTGAACTAGTGGTCACTATTTGACCCTACAATGCATGATTCATATTATTAATGCAATTGAGGCTAGACGATGCATGTTTTATGTTGAATACTAATTTTATATGCTATATGCCTATAAAATGGACTTTTCATAATATAATGCAATTTTTTTCGGACATATTTTCGGATATATGCAAGACAAAACAGATATATTTCATGCCCTAAAATCCACTTTTCATGCGTGCTTATGCTGCAGGGACATAATAAATGCCATGGGAATATCTTTTTTTTCATGATTAGTGGCATCTTACTTCTTTATAATGCAGCTATTTGGACAATAAATGCAAATGATGGATGCATATATCACTTTATTTGATGCAAATGCAATGCAGAAAAATTATGGGATTTTTGCTAATGTGATGCATGGGCAATTCTTTATTGTATGATGCATGCAAAAATGCAATAATGCTGTATATCTCTTTTTTTTTATGGGATGCTAAAGATGCAAATTTTTTTTTTGGAGACCGATATATCTCTTTTTTTTTCTTTTTCTTTTTTTTAATGCAAGAATTTATACAAATATTTATTATGGAATGAAATACTATTTTATATAATGCGGGAAAATAAAATGCATACTCAAAATACATGCAGAAAGTAAAGCTATACCGATATCTAAGGGTAGTGGCACGCTGTATCTCAGAAATAAATTTTAAAGGAATACACCTTCGGCCTTGAGAGGGCTTTTCTGGAGATATGCGGGGAGGAAAAGGTAGCCGCCTCCTCTTGTTCTTGGGTATATAATTGCTGCAGGGCTACACTTGGCATAAAGTTATTCTCATAGCCCCTGCGTTTTTCTTTGCAATCAGACAGGGCAGCAGTGAATAGTCGGAACCCAAGTCGTCTGGCTGTTTCAGGACAACGACAATGCGGATAATGAATAGGACAAGGACACTTCTGATGCTTCTCATTCTGATGAGACTGAGCCTTTTCTGTGCTTTGCAAAAGAAGTATATGGACCCGGCTGGGCGGACGCCGCAGGTACTGATGGACTGCTCCGGGGCTTAAGCTGCAAATGAAGGAATATTTGGGGGGAACAAGTGGGGGTAGAGGCAATAATAGATATGTACAGGCATATAATGCATAATGTAAATATCTTAAGCAATTATTCCTAAGCTGCACCTTAGGACCTGTAATATTATATTTTAGTCTTTTAATGTAAGCTTCTATCGCGTTTTTTTGTTTTTTGTTTTTGTTTTTGTTTTTGTTTTTGTTTTTGTCAGTCGAGCCCATTTGTATGCTGAAGACCGGAGGTAGGATGCCGAGGATTCAAAGAGTGCCTTCCCTCTCCCCTTTTTTTCTGATTTTTTTATGCTCTAATTTTTGCCTAGGCCACCTTTTCGGGTTTTCAACCCAGTGAGCCCTTATTTCTCCTTTTTATTGTTTTTTTTATTTTACTCTAACTTTTGTCTAGGCCGCCCTTTTGGGTTTTCAACCTAGCGAGCTTCCGTACTTGCCGGATAGATTGACTCAAGCATAGTACCTTTTGAGCTTGTCGAGATTGAAGGGCTGAACAAGGTCTTCTCCTTCTTGGTTTGTGAGGAGTACGACACCTCCTGACCGGATCTCTTTGACAATATATGGTACCATCCACAGAGATTTCCATTTTCCCCTAGTATCAACATAACTAGGGGGTTTTTCTCGAAGTACGAGATCTCCGACCTGGATGTCGCGGCCTTTGACTTTTTTGTTGAATGCCCGGGCTATGCGCCTTTAATATGCCCGGGTATGTTCTAGGGCTAGCAAATTTCGTTCATCGATCAGGGCTAATTCTTCAAATTGCCCTTTGACCCAGTCAATTTCTGCTATGCCAGATTCCATCATCACTCTTAACGATGGTATTTCAACTTCAATAGGCAGCACTGCCTCCATGCCATATGCTAGAGAATAGGGGGTAGCCCTAGTGGGTGTACGGACTGAGGTGCGATAGCCCGAGAGGGCTAGCAGCAATTTTTCTGGCCAGTCTCTTCCTGTGTCAGCCATTTTCCTGATAATGTTTTCCAGTGTCTTGTTGGCTGCTTCAACGGCACCGTTGGCTTGCGGCCGGTAAGAGGATGATTTATGTCTTTAGATTTTGAACTCGTCGAGTAGACGATTCACGTCCCCTTCCAAAATGCGTGCCGTTGTCGGAGATTATCTCGAAAGGCACTCCATAGCGATATATAATGTTGGTCCTGATGAATTCGGACACCTTGCGAGCATTCAGGATTTTAGAGGCTTCCACCCACTTTGTAAAGTAGTCGACAGCTACTAGGACGTATTCGTGGCCATTGGATCCCTTCGGGTGAACTTGGCCTATAACGTCGATTCCCCATGTTGAGAAGGGCCAGGGGGCTGTGGAGTTGTATAAGATGTGCGGGGGCACGTGCTGCAGATTTGCAAAACGTTGGAACTTGTCGCAATGTCGCACCCACCGAATGCAATCGGTTTCAAGCGTGCTCCAATAGTACCCCTGCCGGATAACTTTCTTGGATAACATATGGACGTTCATGTGGGGTCCGTAGGTATCACCGTGGAATTGGTCCATGATTTGCTCAGCTTTGGCCTGATCGACGCATAAAAGATTGAGGCCTTGATAGTGCCTTTTATATTGAGGCCTTGATAGTGCCTTTTAGAAAACTGCCATTATTATTATCAATACAATATATATATTCCACATTAGTTAGAAAACAATGTTTGTTTTATATTTCAACATTTTAATCATAATGCCTAAATTTTTTTAAAAAAAATTATATTACTACTATTACCAAAAGAAGGAATATATGTCATATTTAAAAATGACAGTAGTACTATTACCAAAAAAAAAACCCGTTCGGAGCACTGGTTCTATAACTAGTAGAAATAAAAAGTAAGGGTATAATGAAGAAATGTTATTCTAAAAAGGAAAAATATAAACGAAACAATTTTTTTGAGTCTGAAGAAAAAGAAAAGGTAGACAATAATTTTGAAATGGAGGGAGTATTTTCAGGGTAATTTCTAGTGATTGAGATTTATTTCCTAAAATGCAAGTAAAATATGTTAAATTTTGATGTGATTTAATTGACATTTAAAATGGGATGTAAACTTTTGGTTGGGACGTTTGGATAAGGAGAATCTGGTCATTTGATCATAGAGAAGCCGGTCATAATAACAGCAATATATATATATATATATATATATATATATATATATATATATATATATATATATTATGTTATTTTTTTATAGACCTTTCCCTTAAGGGGACATGAGAAGGGATCGAACGAGAGACATCACATTTTGTAAAACCACAACTCTACTACTGGACCACCCCTTAGGATCCGGTCACAATAACAACATGGTAACAGTTTTTAGCTCAAAACCAGTACAACTATCCCTTGCACACCCCAACTTGACACGGAGTGTGAGCTTGGAGTCCTATACACCAAAGCATGGTAAAAATTTGAGTAAGACGAGTTTACAGATATTTTTGGTAAGACGAATCATCATTATTCGACTCACCGTGTGTTGGTGGGTTGAGTTGTAGGAAAGTGAAGCTCTGTCTTACGAATTAAGATCCGTATAAGATCCATAAGACGTTCTTAGCGAAGACTTAATTTGTAAAACGGAGCCCCACTTTTTCGTAGCTCAACACACCAACACACGATGGGTTGAGTAAAGATGATCTGTCTTACAAAAAATATTTGTAAAACCGTCTTATCTAAGTATTTACCTTTAATTTATTTAATTCTTTTTTATTAGGCGTTGTAAAGGTGTAATTTGGACTTTTGAGTGCCTTTGAGAACTACAATCTTTTCTAATCTCATGTTATTATATTTTTGGTTTAATTAATTATTTGGTCCTTCAACTTATCCGAAATTTTTTGTTTGGTACTAACATTTTCAAAAAAATTAGTTTGGTCATATATGGTGCATTTTATTGTTAGATTCCCCCTCTCCCCATTAACGTTATATTTGCTATCTAATTTTGCTTAGAAAAGTCCAATCTACCCCTACTTGTGTTAAATGAAGGGGAAAATAGTCTTGAACTCGATTTGCCTCTTTGTCTCCGTCTCACTCCCTCTTCTTCCACCATTGTCTTCATCCCCCATCCATTATCCCGAATCTGTACAACTTTGGAAGAGAGAGGTTATTTGAGAGAGAGAGGGAGAGAAAGGGGGAGGGCAAGGGATCCATCGACAATGACGACCCATTTCAAGAAGAATAGGAAGAAGCGAGGCCACGTCAGCGTCGACCACGGTCGTATCGACAAACACAGGAAGCATCCCGGAGGTTGCGGTAACGCTAAAGGTATGCACCACTACCGGGGAAAATATTCTTATTCAATTTCAGAATTGGTTGATAAGCAAGAAGATACAGGGAATAGCGGTTGGACGGGGAAAGACCCCTCTTTAAGAGAGGAAGAATGATTGAGACGAATTCGCGATGTTGGAGGATGGAAAAAAGAAAATTGATGGCTATTTCATCCTTACTAACTCGATCTTCTTATTCTTGGCAAACTAAAGGACATGAGACAATTTAAATACTTACTGGGTATAGAGGTTGCCCGTCGACTTGTCAGTGCTAAGCATCGACATCCATAAGTCATTCTCTTGATCCGTTTGGTTTTGAAGGATATAGGTAGTCTTTGTTCTTATTTGTTTACTCGTAGGGGAGAGAGATCTCAATTTCCTTGTTAAGTTGACATTAGATAGGAATTCTACCGATTGCTCCGTATCGGACTGATCTTGGCTTAATCTTCTTCAATCGTCTGCCCTGTCAAGTTGAAAGGCTAAAAGTTCTATGTACCATGGTTCAGTGCCTGGCGAAATATTCTTGAACTGGTAATCGTTTGCTTTGTCAATTCAGTCTACTAAAGCACAAAAGAAGGAGCCAAGGAGAAGTTGACTTTGATTTATCTCTCGCTACTCCTTTCTTGGTGTGCTTACCTCTTTGCTCCAAGCACCCATATTAACCTTAAGCTTCTATTGTTCTGCCTAGGATTGTAGATAGTTCGTCTATTTGACTTTAATTTTAATTTTATTTTATAAATTGTTAGTGATTTCGAAATTTTTGAGCTGGATCTGTTTAGACCAATTGAAGTAGCTGGTATTTATTATATATGTTACATTTTCATGGATCAATTACCAACTCTTTCTGAAGATTTGGCAGATTAGTAATTATGGGAGGTTGTTTTTAGGTTTGGGGAAGGTGTTCTTGAAGCTCTTGTTATTGTCACTCCATTTGAAGTTGGTCGTTTTTGAAATTATTTGATAATTCTCTATCCTTTTCCTGTCCAATTTCACATTTTTGGGCAAAGAACATGGTTTTTGTATGTAAGAAACAACCGTTATATATACATGAAAGGCTCAATGAAGGTAAGGGCACTTATGTTAAGGGAGAAAATGGTACTTTGGTCATTTTCAGAAAAACTTGACGACAAATATAACATTAACGGAGAGATGGAGGAATCTAAAAACAAAATGCAACTGTAGACACCCCTAATTTCGTACCTCTAATATGTAACATGGCATAAAATATCAAGACCTGTTAAAAGGACTAATGAATGTCAAGTTACGGGATTGAAAATGCAAAGGAAAATGCATGATGCATAAACAGTGAAATGCAAGGGGCTTAAGTGCCAAAAAGAGGAGAAAAAAGGTCCTGGGCGCTGCCCATAGGCATCCCAGGCGTGACGCCCACACTCACCATGGGCGGCGCCGAACAATGCCCCCAACATTGTAGCAGTTAGCCTCTGGTGCAATCTTCTCAGCGCGTGGTACAAGCCGATGAAGCACAGAAATTAAAACTTAACAGCGAAGGAAGCCTCATTCCCAGCCTATAAATAGAGGCCCCCGGTTTCTGAATTCAGAATAGTAAACACATAGTGAGCACACAGTTCACAAACTTTCACCGCGCAGTGAATGATCGTCCTCCCGAATGAACGCCGAAGGAATTTCTTCCTCTAGTCCCGAAGCTCCGCCAAATCTCCCACAAACACTAAAAATCTCTAGCCAAAGTGAAACCTAGTTGCCCTGCTAGGATTTCGACCTATTCCACCGGTTCAAAAATCTCAAAAAGAGCAGTTGCCCTACCCGAATCCAAACGTCAAATTAGCAAAAGCAAGCAGTTGCTCTGCCCGATTTCCGACGCCAGCAAGCAAGCAATAGCAGCAAAAGCAAGTAGTTGTGCCACCCGGATCCCGAGGCGAAAAGCAACCAAAAGGCGATCACTACTGCCCAATCCCGTAACGACAAATCGGCGTGAAAAGACTCCCTCTCACGGGGACGGGGACAGGCGAGCGCACCCTAGAACTTGCCTGAAGTTAGTTGGAACGTGATAAAACTCCTACGCTTCAAGAGGTAGGCTTATTAAAATTTTTATTTATAAAACAATGCTTATTTATATTTTGTTCTTTAATTTTCTTCTTGCCTTTCATTTTTTTTGTTTGATTATCAGAATCTTCTGCACTGATACCATGTCAAATTTGGTAGATGATGAGTGCTTGAAGAAGGTTGCCGGACCACCATTGGTGGTGGCCGGAGAGAGAGAAAGAAGCATAAAAATACACAAAAGCGATTTTTGTTATTGAATTGATTTCTAAAAACTATTACAAGAGATATTTATACCTAAAATAAAAAAGATCTATTGAGCTAACAATGTGAATGGACCCAATTGGGCTTACATGTTGGATCAATTTCTTTAACAATTTGTATATATTGAACATTCATATATGCATTCTAATTACAATTGTAAACGAATAAAGTATGGCTTCAACCATGGCTAGAGACCCTAAATCCTTCAACCAGATCATGACAGTAGGTCTGACAATTATAACTCATTATCAATTAACCCACTCCACCCAATCCACTAATTACCTAATCCATTAATATTTTTGAGTTGAAACAGGTAACCCGTTTCGACCCAATAATATTAACGGGTTGAGTCGAGTTAAAGTGGAATCGGTTACCATTTCGACCCGTGACTTTTTATGCTATGAATTTATGTTTTTAAAGATGGGTTGAGATGGGTGACCGCTTTAACTCATCACCCGTTTCAGCTTGACAACCTAACTCTTTTTGATATTTGGGTTCTAACGGGTTTCAACCCGTTTCAACCCATTACTCATTACAACTCAACCCACCCAATTGTCAAACCCACATGACAGTATCAAACCAGATAAAATAGAAATAAAAACTAGACTAGTAATAAATAATTATAATTATAATTATTTTGAATATTATGAGTTTGTAGTTTGACTTATACAAAATGTTAGGTGATGTATCGGTAGTTATATAAACTAAGGGCGATCACATTTGTTATATAACGTATAAATGATATGCCCGACTAAGCGGGTGCGAGCAAAACACGAGCTAGCATCACGTGTCGAGTCGTTGCACGATATTCAATATGCCTGCCCTAGCGGACAAAGTAATCAAGACATCAAGAACGGCGGCGCGACTCCATCTAAACACAGTCAGACGCAGGCCTTGCACTGTTCAGGCGGGCAAAGGACCATATTCAGGGCAAGAGGTGGAGTTCGTCCCGTCCAAACCGGTCGAGCACTAGCTAGCTGCAGGCCAGGGCCACTCTTGGATCTATACTAACCAGGAGCATTACATCAAATAGCCGAGGCGGATCCTTTTCGCAGGGCACATATCTCGAGGTAAAGCTCGAAACTTGCTCTCCAAGGCGAGTCCAGGTTTCCATATCAGGCGGAACACCATATACTTCCCCATTTACCCATTGCTTGTAGACATCATGCACTGCGCAATCAGAGGAGCTCTTTGATTAATTAGGTATCTATCTAAGGCGAATCTAGGCGGATTCAAGGACATTGGGGGCCTATAAATACTCCTCCATAACCACAAATAAAATTTTCTTGAGCCTAGAAACTCTGTCAAATTCTCTCTTGACATTCGCACTCGAAACTTACTCTCGCGTCGGAGGGGTTTCGCGAGGCCTGCCTTGACTTCCACTCATGTTTGTTGTGTTGTTAATCGGGTTCAGGAAGCGATTCAAGCTCGAATATCCAACTCAACACAGGACTGACCCAATTTGTGATTTTGCCACATCGGTTTGGTTCCATTGCCGCATCAAGTTCGGTTTGATTATGCTCGGTGTGATTTTTCCAAAAGCTATGTATGTTCCGTCTCTTTTGCTTTCGTGAGAGTGTCGAGGCGACAAAGCCAAAAATAAAGACAAGGCTCG
>JABEVN020001056.1:0-26592 GCA_013146195.2 Codonopsis lanceolata | reverse complement strand
CTAAAACCACAATTTACGCTCCTGCACTGTGCGGGCCAGTCTGATGGCGGAGAAAGCAGGAGAAAGCAGATTTGTCTTCTTGATATTGCTTTCTCAATACAAATGTTCTTGGAAGAAACTAGTCACCACTTCTCGACAAGTACGGTGTTCTTCTCTTCGACCTTAATGCGACCTTGAACACCATCGATTCTGATCAAACCCTCACTTGAACTCTTCTTCAGCAGGATGAGATGCATTGAGCATTCCCCACTCTCTTCTTGGGAAACATTAATGGCACCGGTATTGTGTTTGATCATGAAACCATTCTTGCTTTTTCAAATCTCAAAGCAGTTTGGTGCCTCCTGAAAAGAAATTACAAAGAAAATCGTTTCAAGTGGATGGGCTATCATGTTAGGAAGTATTCACAACTTCTTTGTAGTGGCCGCTATTTGACAGGAAGAAGAACTTGTTCATGCACATTGCACTATGCCTTACAGGCTATTTGTTACGGACAAGTGCTTGATTATCAAATGCAGGCGAAAGGATAAAATCTTTGAAGTCAATTGAAGCTGATGTGCTGATATGTAAGCAATTGTGGCGGTGAAGAGATCAAGCGAGGCTGTACAGTTACGGTGGAGTTTGTATTTGACAACATCACAAAGCACGAGGAAGCATCGGACAAACCAGTGGACTCATCACCTCATCATCACCCATTTTCTTAGAAAAAATCAATTTGTGATGCGAGTGTTCTTTGTTGGTGAATTGGTTTATGATGATTAGGCGGGGAAGAAAGTTTGGTTTAAGCGATCTAACTTGGGCTACAAAGTCCGGCAAGTATGTTGCACTAGCTTTCTGGCAAAGAGAAGAAAGGAAGAAAAAGGCACCTTGTTATGAGGGAGGAGGAAGAGATTGAAGAGGCTGAAATGCAAGCTGTAGAGCTTCTGCTACGGCAAATGCAAGCTGTAGAAGCTCGGACATGCACTTTTCTTTGTTGGTGCTTCTTCGATCATGTTAGCGAAGTAACTCAAGGAAGAAAGAAAGAGTATCTGGCGATCGAACCACGAAACCCTTAGTTCCTTTTCCCCAAGCGGCTTTGAACCTTCCAATCTTGAATCCACACACAGCTTGCATGCGAGATCTAGGAAGCAGCCCGAAGCCTTACTTCCCTCTATCTTTAATCAACATATCATCCCAAACACTCTCCCTACCTTATAAATCCTCACTCCCATACACGAAAATTGGGTATTTCCAATTGATCACCTTCCATACTTCATTCAAGCCCTTCTCTTTTCATGAAGAGAATAAGGAAGCAAAACCAAATGTTCTCTCTTCTTCAAATATGTGGATGACAACGAGAAGCGAGGCGGCATGTCCCATACCATAAACCTTAGAAGAAATGAATTCAAAGAGGTCATTCAATTAAATTATGGTAAATATTTTGACCATATGCCTCTTGATGGAATGCCTTCTACCATGCCCAGAAACAGTTTGTGCGGGATGGTTTGGTGATGAAAGTATGGGATATCTTCAATCTTTGCTTACAAGCTACCAATGCAACGGCGGATGATCCTACTTAGTAGGAAGAGAAGTCAACGAAGATGATCTCTTGCATAAAGGATATGGAAGTATGCGACATCAATCCAAACATGCTCAAAATTGATTCATGAGCAAGCCATGGAGTACATTCACACATCGGCGGATATGGGCTGCACGCTAAAGTATCTCTCTCAAGAGGGTGAAAGCAGAAACGGTGGACAAAGGTAGCGGAGCTTCTACCTCTACCCGACCACCCGTGTCTCTGAACCACATAAAACCCCATCTCTACATGCTTCTCCTTCACCCATTAGAGCTCGGCCCATCTCCATGATTTTCAACGGCGAGATCGTACCAACTCACCATCTCCCGTCTCGATCTGCGATTGATTCAACTTCATCTTCTTCATCTACATCTACAGAAAGGCTGACTCATCGTCGAGAAGAATTTGTGCCTCAAAGACTACTTGAAGCATTGCGGCATCGACCTTCTACCCATGCTTATAGGCTAAGGAAGATCTGAGAGATGCGCTCCTACAACTTGGCAACCACCACCAAGCGCTACTCCTGCGCTCCTGGCGATCCACCACCAAGCTGCTACTCTGCGCTCCTGGCGATCAACCACCATCTGCTACTCACCTTCTCCTACGAGATCCTTATACATCAACCCTGCTTGCTCACGGTAATCTCTTTCTGAAGGTGCTACTTACTATGAAGCACTAGATATTGTAAAATTACTCGGGTGCACATTAAAGAAAGATCTCGAGGACATGAACCGGCCGGTGAATAAGCAGTTCGGGAAGTACAACGGCGGATGAACCAAGTTCAAGGTTTGCGGATCTGATTAAAGCTCTTCTACCCTCCATACAGGGACTCTTTATGCATTGCGGTGCAAGGTGCATATCTTTGCGAGTGCATCTTGGACTTAACGCATTCAAGGAGGAGGAAGAGAAACAAAGAGCTGAGTTCAAGCGAAGCCTTAGCACTCAAAGCGAGTTGAAGCAAAAGCAAATTTGAAAAAGCTTGAAGCAAAAAGGCTGAGTTACAAAGAGGAAATAAAAGGACTCAAACATAGATTAGGCATTGCGGCTAAAGCCTGAAGAGCTACGAGAAGAAGGCTGCTGCGGTGCAAATGAAGAATCTTCGATGAAGATCTTGCCCAAGATTGAAGTGTTTTTTTGACACACTAGCAAGTCTATCAATCCATCAAACTTATTACTTAATTTAAGAAGTTTAACTCATATACTATTCTACTAACACGTTGAGAACAATTTTATGACTTTATCAATGGTTTATCGATAAACCGGTGATAAACCATGTGCATTTTCAAAGGAAAAACCATTGTTGACACTTGAAACCAAATTATAACATAAAACCTCTTGGTTTATCAATGGTTTATCGATAAACCGCTTGATAAAAGCTCAATAAACCAATCGTGAACATGGTTTATCAATGGTTTATCGATAAACCGGTGATAAACCATGTGCATTTTCAAAGGAAAACCATTTTTGACACTTGAAACCAAATTATAACATAAAACCTCTTGGTTTATCAATGGTTTATCGATAAACCAGCTTGATGATTCAATAAACCAATCTGTGAACATGGTTTATCAATGGTTTATCGATAAACCAGCTGATAAACCATGTGCATTTTCAAAGGAAATACCATTTTTGACACTTGAAACCAAATTATAACATAAAACCTACTGGTTTATCAATGGTTTATCGATAAACCAGTTGATAAAGCAGTTCAATAAACCAATCTGTGAACATGGTTTATCAATGGTTTATCGATAAATCAGCTGATAAACCATGTGCATTTTCAAAGGAAAAACCATTTTTGACACTTGAAACCAAATTATAACATAAAACCTACTGGTTTATCAATGGTTTATCAATAAACCAGTTGATAAAGCAGTTTCATAAACCAATCTGTGAACATGGTTTATCAATGGTTTATCGATAAACCAGCTGATAAACCATGTGCATTTTCAAAGGAAAAACCATTGTTGACACTTGAAACCAAATTATAACATAAAACCTACTGGTTTATCAATGGTTTATCGATAAACCAGTTGATAAAAGCATTCAATAAACCAATCGTGAACATGGTTTATCAATGGTTTATCGATAACCACCGGTGATAAACCATGTGCATTTTCAAAGGAAAAACCATTTTTGACACTTGAAACCAAATTATAACATAAAACCTACATGGTTTATCAATAAACCAGTAGATAAAGCAGTTCAATAAACCAGTTTGTTAAACCAGTTTCATAAACCAATCTGTGAACATGGTTTATCAATGGTTTATCAATAAACCAGCTGATAAACCATGTGCATTTTCAAAAGAAAAACCATTTTTAACACTTCAAACCAAATTATAACACAAAACTTACTTCGTTTATCAATGGTTTATCAATAAACCAGTTGATATATACATGGTTTATCAAAAAACCTGTCAAACCACACACATAAACAACAACCAACATAACCCAGTTGAATAAACCAACATAATAAGGAAGAATTGTGTTTGCAAGTGCAAAAGTTCTTCCTGCAAGTTTAATATGCACTATACAAATATGAAAGTGATATACAAACTGTCGAGTAATATACAAACATTTTCAATTGACATATATTTGCAATTACAAACTCATATAAGTAGTACCCAAAATAAATAAAAAAAAAAGAGGAATTTCATTGCATTAATGAAGGTAAACTAGGATTGTCATTGTCATAAACAAGTGTATTTTACATGACCCCTATGAAATAAAGAAAATACATGGCCATCTGGCAAGGAGCAACTATATGCATTAATCTATATCTATACTCATTCCATTTGTTTCCTCACACTTCTTCTTCCAAATCTTCGCCTTATTTCTTTCGATTTTACGGTTTCTTTGCCCTATCTCAATTTTAATTCTTTTTATTAATTGTGTTTCGGAAATCACTTGATCAGTTGTACCAGGCATCTCATGCACTGCATTTCCAGCAGCCTGCGCTTGAGGCCTCTCTTGCACTGGATTTACAACAGCCTTCTCAGTTGCAGCAGGTTTCGGCGCATGAGTGATATAAGGAGAAGAGATTTGTGCAGATGCTTTTCTCCCCCTCTTTTTCTTCGATTCCAAAATATTGACAGTCTCAATACCAAGGAGACATTTCTTTTTCCTACCCTTAACCTCTTCTATTTTTCCCTGCTTATCCTCGGCATTTTTCCCTGCTTCAAATGCAGATCCTTCTTCCAAAATATCCAAAATATCTTCCAAATCTTCCATCACCCCTTTCACTTTTTCACTTTTTCACTTCTTTTTCTGGTCTTCCTTTGGAAGACACTTTCACTCTTCATTGCAATAGTAGTGGAGATGAGATTGGTGGTAAGGGGAGTAGTAGATATGGTGGGAGTGGTGGTGGTTGGGAGAGTAGTGGAGATGGGAGTGATGGTAGGGGGAGTAGTAGAGATGGGGGGAATGGTGGTGGTAGGTAAGGAAGTGGAGATGGGAGAGGTGGTAGGGGGAGTAGTAGAGATGATGGGAGTGGTGGTGGTAGGAGGAGTAGTAGAGATGATGGGAGTGGTGGCAGGAGGAGTAGTAGAGATGATGGGAGTGGTGGTTGTAGGGAGAGTAGTGGATATGGGAGTGGTGGTTGGGGTAGTCGTGGAGATGGTGGGATTGGCATTTCGGATTCTGGAAAAGGAAGCAAAACTTGGAAAAGTAGGAGAAAAGTCACGGGTGGGAGTCAATGCCAAGTTGGGGGGTGATGCTTGTTGTCGAGCAAGATCTAAACTTGTTTTTAAATCATCCTGTCAATTCAAGTAGGTAAGTAAGCTTAGGTAAGTATGATCTAATTAATATTCACAACCAATTACTCAAAATCAAAAGGGCAAATACTTTACCACTTTTCGATCCAAGGCTGTCACTTCAGTCCTAAGATGATCAATCTTTTGGTCCATCTTCTGCAATAAATCAAAAATTGCACTAATATAAGGAGTGCTAGTGCTGCTGGTGCTGGTGCTAGTCACAACTAAGGTTGTAAACAAATCGAATTTTTTTGATTCGATTCGGTATTCGAATTCGGTATTCGGTATTCGTATTCGAAATATTCGAATTCGAATTCGAATTCGAATTTTTTTAATATTCGATAAAGATTCGAATACGAATACGAGTTTGGTGGTATTCGATTCGAGTATTCGCGAATAGTATTCGAATAATATTTAATAATATATATATATATATATATATATATATAAGTTTTAAAAAAACCCTAACTTACCTTTACCTCACTCAAGCACTCACCCCAGAGGCCCAGAATACAGATCCCCGACCCCAACCCAAGTGCGGCGCACGGCACTGCGGCAGCGGCCAGCCTTCTCAGTCCTCGACCTCGATCCTTCCCGACTCCAGCAGCCTCCTCGACCTTCCTCGACCGGCCGACTCCCAGCAGTGGAAACAACCATTCCCCTAGGTATGTGAACTGATTCTTGTAGAAGAAATTATTGAAAATCTGAGCAGAATAAATTTCTTTCACGTTTGCTTTCTTGATAATATGTATAGAATCTACAGATATAGACTATTGATATATGCACAAACATGATTAATGTGGGTTTTTCAAGTTATTTATTTTTCGTTCAAGTTTTTTATTTTTGATGAATGTTTCAGTTGGGTTGGGTTTTGAATGTGTCTCGTTCAAGTTCAAGAATGCCTATGGGGTTTTGATTGATAATTCCGTAAGGATTGAATTTGATGGGCTCTGTTTGTTTGTGTGTTCCTCGTGTTTGCGGGGTTATTTTGGTATTCTCGTTTGTTTATAGCAGGTCAAAGATTTATTAGTTGTTTTTGCAGTGCATTTCAATAATTTATTCTACTCAGATTTTGGTAATCTCGTGTTCGCAGGGTTTTTTTGGACTTATAATTTCAAAAAATGTTATATGATAATTTTGGGAACCACATCCATTCTGTAGAACGAGCCATAGTTTGACCATTGTGAGCCAATTTGATAATTTCTCAAATGATGTTTTGTTATGCAGGCATCTTAGTTTGTCTGAGCAGAATAAATTATTAGTCCTTTATATGATTTTGTTACTTGGTCTCGTTTGTCTGTTTTTAGGTAAATTATTAGCACCATCTTAGTTTGTTGATAAGGACAACTAATTAAGTCAAATTAAAATAAGTTAATTATGAGTTTTTATACAAGTTAGCTCGTGATGGGTTAGCTATTCCTATTAGTAGTGTGGCATCAGAAGCCAAATTTGATGCAGGAACCTGAATGTTAAATCCTTATCGTTCAAGGTTAATTTCTGATATGGTACAAGTTTTGATTTGTGGAGCAGGTTGGTTTCGCCAACTTTACGGAATTAAGAAGTCCATTATGTCACATGTAAGTTTTATTTTTTAAATTCATTTTAGATATTTGCATGATTATGATTTATGACAATAAAATTGATATCTAATTGATTTTTATTTTTATTTAGGAGGAGGACGAGCCGATTCATATCATATTGCGAACATGATGGTTGGATGACGGATGCTAGTCAAATTTGTATTCAGTGTTTTTTGATAAATTTTACAATTGACATTTATCTATGTATTTGATAATTATTATTGTGGATGTTATGGATATTTGATTTTATGGATGTTATTGGTTTTTGTTATGAATATTTTATGTTATGAGTTTTTGTTATGGATAATTTATGTAATTGATGTTTTATTCGTATTAATTCATATTGAAAAATCGAATACTCGAATCGAATACTCGAATCAAATACTCGAATCGAATACTCGAATCAAATAATCGAATCGAATACTCGAATCAAATACTCGAATCGAATATTCAAATCGAATATGAATACTCGAATCGAATACTCGAATCATTGATTGTTAAATAGATTTTGTAAAAAAAATAAAATAAAATTTCAAATCGAATACTCGAATCGAATCGAATAATTCTAATATTAATTTCGAATCGAATACGAATCAATTTCAATATTCGAATAATAAACGAATACGAATACGAATACTCGAATAATTTCACGAATACGAATCGAATATTGCAATATTCGATTTGATTCGATTCGTTTACACCCCTAGTCACAACGAGAGAGGGATAGGGATGTTGTCGGGAGGGGAGTTGCTGCTGCTGCTGTTGATGGCCTTCATCTTCAACATGTTCAGCCACAACATGGAAGGATGTGCTCAATCGGCCAAGCGTAAGCTCATACTCAACAACATAGAGGTGTTGTTTTTCAACCTCGGGGAAGTCAATGGAACAAGCACTTCATCCTGTCAATTGAGTAAAATATCAACTTGATTAATCAACTCTACTAGGCACTACTGTTTATAAAATAACAAAGTTTGGAATCACAACATTATTAATCAAACTCTACATTTACCTTTGTAATATCCAATGTATGGATAATTTCCTCATAGGCGGGATTTTGGCAAGACTTCCATTGCAGTTTCATTAGGAGTTTTCGGCACTTGACTATCAATGTTTGATAGCTCATATAAGTCTATAAATCCAGGAAAATCATGGCACAACTCAAATATCCAAACCTGCATTTTAAAAATGTTACATATTAGAAGCATATCAAATTTAAATAATTACATAACCATTCAATATAAAATCGACTAACCATATAATATATACAATTGGTTACCATAATGCCCATTGCATCTGATACGAGACAGTAGCCATTTCATCATTGAATTGAGAAGGTGGGGATAGGACTTTGTTCCCCATGGATATTTATTGAACAAATCCAAATTTTCAACTATCCTTAACACACCCACGTCAATAGCGACATTAGGTGAAATACCCTTAGCACATACTCCCAAACAACAAGACCCAACTTGGTTTATCATCCATGTCAGTTGCATCTATAAATTTTTTTTTCAACTCTTCAGGCTTCACTGCCCTCTGTTCAGGAAAATATTTATCCACTAGTGCCTTCGTACTAGGGATCTCATCACAATAATCGTCTAATAATCCAGGTTTTAAACCTGTGATTAAGGTGTAGTCCGAAAAGGAAAATTTTACTTCTTGACCACCAATACGAAACCATATTTCATTATTATTATTTGTTGGTGACTGAATCCTAAAGTCTAACACATGCATCACATTGCTCTTACTCATATTCTTTCTCATCTTATACTCACCGACAACAAGAAAATATTTTGGTGTGCTTCATCCAATGAATTATAAACCTCATCTAATACTAACAGATTACATCTTGATGTAACCTTCGCTTTACCATTCATCACGGGCAACAATATATCCTGCCATATTCTCTGTAATAGAAATACAAATTAAACATTAAAACAAGGAACTATTATCTATGGCTATTAAAACAAGGTTTACTGACAGTGAAATTCATGAACCATATGAAATTACACTTGGTTTAGAAACATAGTTTATAATATCGGGATGAGTAAAAAGTCCTAACATAGTTTGGTTATCAATATAAACAAAAAGGCAGGTACATGGTTTATTGATAAAGCAAAGTGCGGTCGACTCAAAAAAGGCAGTACTTTGGTTTGTCAAATCAATATAAACAAAAAAGGTAGGTACATGGTTCGTAAATTGGTTTGTCAATATAAACAAAAAGTCGGTACATGGTTTATTGATAAAACAGCAGGTCAACTCAAAAAGGCAGGTACATGGTTTGCAAACTGGTTTGTCAATATAAACAAAAAGGTAGGTACATGGTTCGTAAATTGATTTGTTAATATAAACAAAAAGGCAGTACATGGTTTATTGATAAAAACAATGCAAGTCGACTCAAAAGGCAGGTAAATGATTTGCAAAGCGGTTTGTCAATATAAACAAAAAGGTGGGTACATGGTTTATAAATTGGTTTGTCGATATAAACAAAAAGTCCAGTACATGGTTTATTGATAAACGGTCGACTAAAATTATAAACCATAAAGACAACATTAAAACCCTAGCGAAAGCAATGTAAGGTTTACGGTTGAATCGATTATCACGCGGATGAATTAGGGTTTTTGAAATCTCTTCAGGTTTGAATCAAAATCCAAAATCAAATCGAAATCGATGGTCGTCAGAGGGTTCTAGGTCGACAAATGTTGTGTTAGAATGAAGCGTGAGTTTGTTCGTGATCGACCATAGATGTGTATATACGTATTGGGGTAAGTAGTCGACGGATAAACCAAGTGGTTTATTGGATAAACCGATGTATATCCAATAAATTCACGTTGGTCAAAATTTACTCATGGTCGATATGTCAACCACTGACGACCACTTTCGACCACTTTCTGTGCAGGCGTTTGGTCGAACCAAGAATGAATTTATCAAAGGCCATATATGTATAACAACCGGGTAGTATGGCCATACTTGACCAACGCCACCCTCGGCTCCGTCACTCTACTGAACAACCCATCATCCCCGTTCTTTTCAAAGCCATACCAGCTAGTACCATCTATATCTATATATCGATATAAAGGCCGAAGCACATATTTCAACTATTTTGGGCAGTTTCCCGCCTAAACTCGCCTGCTATAAAGGGACCGTCACTTGACGTCTTGGAATTTGAACAGTTCTGGTGTGAACAACTCAACAACATGTTTCTTTTCTGCTCCTTCTTCCGCCTTGAGCCTGAGGCCTTCTTCCTCATCTTTGGATTCCTTTCTCCCCCTCGCCTTTTCTTCTCTCTATCCCCGCCGATTGATTTCGAGCCCTAATCCCTTTGCAGCCGCCGCCGCCGCTAACAACAACCGTCGCTGCTACAACTCTCTATCACCATTAAAGACAACATGTAAGCTTTCTCTCTTAATCTATCTCTGAAATCTGTGTGTTTTTTTTAATTCAACCTTCTGTTTATAAATATTTATCCATGTCTCATTCAATTTTTGAAATCCCTTGTGTCATTCAACTTCTGTTTTTATGAACCTAACAGAAGGCTTTGTGAACTGATTTGAAGAGACTGAGCAGTGTAGTGATTTACCAAGCATGTTATGAGGGATTTGAATTCTTCATGATGTCACGTGGATTAGTACAATCTGTAAGCTTCTCTCTTCATCTCTTCATAAAATCTGTTAAATTTTTTTTTTTGAGTAGGTCTCCTGTAGGTCCTTCATCTTACAGATCAGATGGAGACGTAATATCTCACAGCAAAACCCACCAATACACGGTGACCCACCAATATACGGCGGGTCGGGTAAAGAGGGTTCATCTTACAAAAAATATTTATAAGACCGTCTTACACAAGTTTTTGCTCATTTTTTTTATTCAACCTCTTGTTTGTTCATAAATTGGTAATTTTTTAAATTAGAGATTTGATTATGTGTCTGTGTTACAATTGGAATTTGATAAAGACATAAGCACAAAAACAGCACATTTGAAATCAAAAGTTAAGAGACAACCAATTACATGGCTCACTCATTGAAAATGATGAGGAAACGGATAATTTAGGTGGGTTCGTGGGGTACCTAAATACCTGATAATAACACAAGAATTGAGAGATACCATTCTTTTGTTGGAGATGGGCTTATGGATGAACTTTTGAGTTCGACTTTCAGCACAGGAGAGGGATTTAGTTTGAAAGATGCGGTTGACAAAAAAGAACATAGTATGAATTTTTAACGTACAAAGTTAACAAATGTCTTAAAATAGTATACCATTAAAATGCGACATTGTATGATTTTTTAATGCACAAAGTTAACCAATTCTGCTGCTGGCATTTTCTAAATACTCTGTCATCTTCCATTTGTCGCCGTCTCCATTTCCTCAATCTGTTCCTGCCTATTGTACCTTTCGTGATTTATACCCGGCTTAGTCCGGCTTGGTGCAGGGAAAGGTATAACAGTGCTTTTGAAGGTGTCCCTGCTTCACCTTGGTACTAATCCACAATTATCCTATAGGGTGTAGCAAACTTTGATATCCAGATGTTTATATATACTACCTCTTTACTTTTCAAAAAGAAAAAAAAAGGATCCATGATTTTTTCACAAGGTCCTGTAATTTCTTTCATAACAGCTTTTGCATATGTTTAACCTTACCACCAATTAGGATGATTGAATAAAGATCGCTGTATGGAAATAGCCAATCAAGAAGCCAAGCAGACGAGGAAGAATGAATTCAATCTAAAACTTCGGGAACTAAAAATGAGTGGGATTCAACGTACCTTCCTTTCCTGCTGAAAGAATATATCTTCAAGGTGTGAGCCAATGAAGCAAGCAATAGCTCTCTTAAAATGGCTTCAATCACTGAGAACTTTGCTCAAAGAATTACCTGCCCGATTGGAACATCTCACTGAGCAGCATGATTTTTTTTTTTTTGATAAGTAAAGTATAAGTAATATTAACAGGCGTCAAAAAAGGAGACGCTTCCTTGTACACCGGAAGTATACACTGAGCAGCATGATTGGCATCCTAATATAAGATCCAATAAACTTCTTAATAAAGAATGCCTTTAACACCTATATAACCATTTTATAGGGATCTTCTAAAATGGCCAAGCTTTCTATCTAGCCCTTCATTTCAAATGCCTGGGGTCTATCAGGTACTTAACAAGATTGACGATGAACAGATAAAGTATAAGAAATAACTTCTACATTTCACCACTGAGTTGGAGATATAAGAATTGAATGATGGAAACATATGGGGTTGAAGATTAACCCATTCTGGTGCAATTATTAAATCTCGAAGAGTTCAAGGATGGCTTAATTTTGACTCAGCACAGAACGAGCTAGATGGAGTTTTTATATATGCACGTATCTATACCTCTTTACTTTTCAAAAAGAAAAAAAAAGGATCCATGATTTTCTCACTTAGAAAAGACAAACTTGAACGAATTAAATGGTGCTTAACCCAGAGTTCCTCAATAATATTTTATATCTTTTTATTCCATAAGCTATAGACTGCCGAGTTCCTCAATAATTTATACTCCCTCCGTTCTGGGCAAAGAGTCCCTGTTTGAAAATCATACTTTTTAAGAAAATAACACTTTTAGTAATCCATTAGTAATAAAATGACATTTTTATACCTTAATTTTTGAAATTAAACTCTTTAAGTGAAACATCCCAAAATAGAATAGCGGACTCTTTGCCCGGAACTGAGGGAGTATCTTTTTTTCCCATAAGCTATAGACTACTGTAGCTTGCAGCTGGATGTATGTATGTTTGCTACACCCTATCGGATAATTGTGGATTAATACTGACTGAATTGCTTATAGAGATTGTTTGTTAGAATGGTGGTCTGATCTCAGTTCTGAGTTGGGAGATATAAAACTCATTAGCTGAGGAAAATGAAGAAAGACAAATAATTGCAGCTTAAATAGGAGGTAGGACCTTCTGCAACAACCTCCCTTCCTTGACTAATCAAAAGAAATACTTTAGTTCCTTCCTGTTATGAATTGCCTATAGTTGACTAATCTTTTTTAAGATACCCATAGCCAAATTCATTCGGCCTTCAATTTTTTTGTTAGCATTATTGTTCTGCATTTTGTACTTACTGAAATTGTAATATACATGGCTTATGAACTTATGAAGGGACTTCAGTCATTACTATATCAATTCCCTCAATTCAATTGGGGTATTAGTCAAGCGATACTCCTTCCTGGTTCCTCTTATCCTTTGTTTTGCGTGCATGACCATTTGATCAATTACAGGGTGCTAGCTAGAAAATGGGTGCCTGCATGTTGCAAATTCGCTTTCATTTCAGTGAGAAATACCATACTGGATATTGCTAAGTTGCCACATGTTCTGAAATTATAATTTTTATCGAAGTACAGATATACAAGCTTCAACTTTTCAACAAGCTCCGGACGAGTTTAGCTTCTTAATTAATTACATGGGTTTTAATATGTCTATGTTCGTGAGAAGGTGACCCGGAATGTACTCAATAAAGAGAAACTCAATGAATTAGTTTCGTTTTTTTGGTGCAGGTAAGCAAGGAAGGTTGTCCGAGGAAGATGAGAAAGAGAAAACATATGGGCAGCAAAGCTAACAAGAAGTAATAGAGAGAGAAAGAAAGCATATGTGAATTATGTGCTACATCTCAAATATCACCTGAAATTGAGGCTAGGAAGAACTCCCAATTAAGCCTTTGAATAAGGATCAAGAACTAAGTTTAAGGTTTTGGGCAAGAAAAAAAAGTCACAAAAAATTCTAACTCCAATTCTGATCGGATAGTGTTGTGAATTCTTAATATGCACTTCGTTTAATGTTAACATATATAGATCATTAGATGGAAATAGACAAATTTCTTAGAGGCAATTAAGCAAAATGTGTTTGAAAGGTAGAAGCTTTGATTTCCACTAAGTATTAAAGTTTTAATTTTCTTTAAATCTTTTTTTGATGTTGATTTGTTTTCTTATTTTAGTGAAAGGTAAATGTGTGTGTATATACTCCTTCCATTCCACTCAATGAGTCCACGTTTGAAAAGTCTAACTATTAAGGAGATGTGCTAATGTCATTAGAGTTGGTCATAATTATCAAAATACTTGAGCACAAACAATGTGTGTTTACATAACAAGTGAAGGGTAAGATGAAGTGTTATAGAAATTATAAATATAGTTTTTTTAAAGTGAACTCTTAAGGTGAAACATCCTAAAATAGTATGATGGATTATTTGTTTGCAATGGAGGGAGTATTAATAAAAAAATACTCCTGTCTATGTAACAATAAATCGAACTCATAATTTTTACGGAAGTTTTATTCAAAATTTACATGTTTACAACTATTCTTACAATCATTGTGCAAAAACTAGTTTACTGTTAATGCCACCCCTTCTTCAGTCAATACTTTCGTCGAACAGTTGGCTGTAAAAGCTGACGGAGACGAAATTTGGGATTTGTCTAACAATGGGGAAGCGGAAATTTTTGATTTTGATGTGTCTTTTGATTCGCTTACTGAATTGAAAAGATTGGATGCGACGCTGTCGCTTGACGTTAAGGAATTGGATGAGCTTCCGAAACAGTGAAGGAGGTCTAAGTTGGGGTGGCTGTGTAAAGAACTGCCTGCTCACAAGCCAGCAACGGTTATTAGAGTACTAAATGGGCAGAAGAAATGGATTAGGCAAGAAGATGCGACGTCTGTGGTAGTTCATTGTATGCGTGTATTCGCGAGAATGAGACTGGGTTTAGGGTAATTTATTCCATCCTTCTCTTAATTCAGCTGTCATTATCCATATCTTGAAATGCTAATTTATGCAGTAATCTCTCGGTGGCATGCATTTTGAATTGGGTTTGGTCTAGCTTATGTTTAGAATAAACACAAATATATGGGTTCAGTCAAACCGTTTTCAGTTATAATGTGATAATGGCTTCTTGTGCTTTGTAAGTTTGTCGGGCCATCGAGGTTTTATAAGGGTATCTGATATATCTAGATGGATAGCTTGATGCTTAACTGCGTTTTCATTGATATCTGTTGTGAAACTTGCAGTCTCTTGGTGAGGTTATTCATATGAAGGATTCTCACATTCCAGTTAGACTGGAGTTCTTAGCTAATGAAAGTAATTGTCTTATTACCTCTAGAATCTTTTGAGCTCTTTTCCGTGCCATCGATCGTTATATCCTTTTTTGATATGTTTTCTACTTTTGAATCATGACTTCCATTTGGTGCATTGCAGGTATACAAGTGGATGATACAACAACATTGGTTCAAATTTCATTTTTCTCTTGCTACCAAACTGGAAGATTACATGGGCAAGGAGCGAAAATACCTAAAATGTCGGGAGATATTCGAACGCCATAATTAATCAGGGACGAGTACCTAATGAATCTACATTCCATATTCTGACAGTTGCCTATCTTAGTTCTTCTGCTCGTGGTTGCCTAGAGGAAGCTTATAGCATTTTCAATTGGGAGGCTACCGTCCCCAACTCAGCTTGCACAATTCTTTATTTAAAGCTCTTCTGAGTGGTCCTAGAGGCTCATCAAAACATTATCTTAAACAGGTAGAATTCATATTTCACAATATGGTAACGTCTGGATTCAGGATACATGAGGATGTTTATGGCGGTCTCATTTGGCTGCACAGCTATCAGGATACTATAGATAAAGAAAGAATTGCTTCCTCAAGGGAAGAGATGAAGTTGGCAGGATTTGAGGAGAAGAGAGAAGTCCTTGACCTTGTGTCCATCTTGAGAGCTTGCTCCAAGGAAGGTGATGTGGAGGAAGCAGAAAGAACTTGGATTAAGCTTCTCAATTCTTGTAACAGCATTCCTTCTCAGGCTTTTGTGTATAAGATGGAAGTCTATGCAAGAATCGGTGAGACCATGAAATCTTTGGAGGTATTTAGGGGCATGCAGGAGCTGTTGCGTTAAACCAGTTCCATAAACTCATTGAAGTGTTAAGTAAAGCTCAAGCTATAGGACCTGCAGAGTCTATGGTGACAGAGTTCATGAACAGTGGTATGAAGCCGTTAATGCCAACATTTATTGATTTAATGGATATGTACCTCAGTTTGAGTCTTCATGATAAATTGGAATCTACTTTCTTCCAGTGTCTTGAGGAATGTCGTCCGAACCATTTACAATATATACTTAAATTCATTGATACAAGTTGGCAATCTTGACAAGGCTGAGGAGATCTTTTGCCAAATTCAAAGTGATTGTGCAGTTGGTGTTGATATGAGATCGCATAATGCTATCTTAAGGGCCTATCTCTCTCGTGAACAGTGTGTGAAGGCCGAAAAGATTTATGATTTCATGTGCCGGAAGAAGTATAACGTTGAACCCTCTTTGATTGATAAACTGGAATATGGTTTGATCTTGAGTAGGAAAGTTGTGAAAAAACCACCAAGCCCAAAGCTCAGTAAAGAACAAAGAAAAATTCTGGTGGGGTTACTATTGGGTGGTTTGCAAATTGAATCAGATGAAGGGAGAAAAAATCATGTACTGTATTTTCAGTTCGATGAGAACTCTGGTGTACATTCTTTGTTAAAGCGTCATATACATAATCATTACCATGAGTGGTTGGCGCCTTATGGTAGGCAAACATATGGCAGTGATGATATACCTTGGGAATTCACTACCATACCAAGCTCTTATTTTGGGTTTTATGCAGACCAGTTCTGGCCAAGCGGTCGGCCCCAAATCCCAAATCTACTTCACCGTTGGCTGTCGCCTCGAGTTCTGGCATATTGGTACATGTATGAGGGCTACAAGACATCGTCCGGAGGCATTTTGTTGAAGCTAAGGGGAAGTGAAGAGGGTGTTGAGAAGGTTGTCAAAGCCTTGAAGGCAAAATCTTTAGTCTGTCCGGTTAAATGGAAGGGGAGATGGTTTTGGATAGGTTTCCTAGGAAGCAATTCAGCATGGTTCTGGAAATTGGCAGAGCCATTTGTTCTAGATGATTTAAAATATCATCTAAAGGCAGCCGTAACAGGAGAAGCTCAAAACATTAACTTTGATAGTGGATCTGATTCTGATGAGAGGGCTTCTGACTACAGTGAAGCTGACAGCTCATAGGCCTTCTCTGAATTGTTTTCTTGGTCGTATGTCGTGTCGTGTAAAATATGCAGCGACATTCAAAGTTGCAAAGGCTGAGCTCCAAATTGACAATTCTGAAGGTATCTCAATTCCCATGCATTCGAGCCATTCTTGATAGCACCTAGAGTTGTATATACTCGTTTTAAGGATCTTCACATGATATTAAGTTAATCACTCAAAAAACTTCTACTTGTAACATTGCTTAATTGGTGCATGAATCTCTTTATGGATAGTTACATGTTTTTTTTTTAAAGGTTGGAGGGGACATAGACTCCACCCCAATCTTTAATTTTTATATTATTTTAATCCTTTGAAAGACTATAATTATATATATATATATATATAATGGTTTTGGTGTGGCTTCGACAAATGGTGTCTTTGGGGGTTTTGAACACCTGATCTCTTGGTTGAGAGTAGTGAAGTACCAGGGTGGTCTTTGGTCGAGCTTGAACACTCGATCTTTTCGTTAAGATAAATGAGTAGCTAAATGAGGCTTTTGGGTGAGGCTTGAACAACAACGGTGTTTCTGAAGAGGTTTAAACACACGACCTTTCTATTGAGAGTTGTAAAGTCCAGGGTGTCTCTAGTGAGTCTTGAACACCCAGTCTCTCTGTTATGAAAAGTGAACAGTACCAGTTGAGATCGAGCTTAAAAATGTACGTTTCTTTTTTGTTGATGTAGGTGTTTCTCACAAACCATTTTTTGGGAAATAGTAGATATATTGTAACATACAACTCTTAATTGGTAAGACAACCTTTCACTTTTTTACGACTTAATTTATCTTGAACAATCGATAGGTTAGATAAAGATGATTATTCTTATAAAAAAATATATGTAATAACGTCTTACATGACCACCGCAAACACCCAATGTAGGGATAATTGCATTTAAAAGGAAAATACTTGATGGTTACATTACTGTTATTAAGATTGAAAAGCATGAAGAAAAGGATTGAGTGTAGAGATCCGCCCCTGCACAATAGTATTAGGCTTCAAATCTGCTGTCCCCTATTCTTATCCCATTACCTGTCACACCAATCCATGGTTGCCACATGTTCAATTGGTTTTTACCCCACTTAAGCCTCCTAACCCTTCAGTCATCTATCACGTTAGACTCCTAATTCTTCATTCCGTTAAATCAGTTAGGGTAAAAAAAAATTGGGAAAAAACCTGTCTAACAGTTACGGAGAAAACTAAGCCGGTAGACAAGTCGTTCGTCTACCTTTGGAGATTATCGATCAATAGTTGACGCAACCACCACCACCCTCCCTTGCCCTTGCCGATCTACCATGGAGCTGCCCTATTGAATCCCAAAATCAGTCTTGCTCTCTCACCCTCTCTCTCGCCCTTGTTGGTCTGCCATGCTATCCAAATGGAACGAATTCGTCATGCTCTCTCTCGGGAACTCTCTATTTTTCTCTACCCAAAATCAGTCGTGCAATTGAATCCCATGTGATTTCCTGCAAACTCTCTACCCCTCCCTCCCCCTCTCTCCCCCTCTCTCTGTAGGGTCGCCCCCAATCGAGTCTAACAAATTTCAGTCTCTCTAAGGTATGGACGTAAATAATACTTTCGATGGTAATCCTTCATCATGCTGTCGTTTGGACTATAAAGTGGTTGGGGATTCACCTAGAAACGAAGGTAGATGTGATAAAATATTTGATTGTGCATCAAAAAATATTGAGAAGATAAATATTGAAAAAATTCACATGAAAATGTCGAAGGAAGATATTCTGGAAATTGAGATGGATTTTGAAACAAAAGAAGCTGCTCATATATTTTATAACGATTACGCAAAGAAAACGGGTTTTGGTACTCGAGTAAGTAAAGCACACACAGACAAAAGTGGCAAGATATTAGATAGAATATTTTGTTGCAATTGTGAAGGTCATCGGGGAAAAGATAAGCGAGCTGTCAATGTAAAAGTTCATCGTTCTGAGACACGATGTGGTTGTTGAGCCATGTTGAAAGTTAACTGCCGGATGAATGGTAAGTATCAGGTAACTAATTTTGTTTTTGAGCATGTTCATTGTCTAACTACTCAAAGTAAGACTTATTTATATTGGTCCCATCAAAAGATTGCTCCTGCTTAAGCAGCTGAAGCAAATATGGTTGATAGCTCGGGAATTCGTCCTAAGGAAGCTTTTGAATATATGTCGATTCAAGTTGGAGGACCTGAGAATATTGGGTTTATTCCACTAGATTACATGAATTATTTGAGATCTAAACGAACTGTGGAAATGAAGGTAGGTGATACTGGAGGTGTATTGGAATACTTGCAAAGAATGAAGACAGAGGATCCGAATTTCTTTTATGTGATACAAGTTGATGAGAATGACTTGATCACAAACATCTTTTGGGCGGATGCTATGATGATGACAGATTATTCTTGTTTCGATGATGTGGTTTGCTTTGATACAACTTACAGAAAGCATAAAGATGGTCGCCCAATTGCATTATTTGTTAGGGTAAATCATCACAAGCAGACTACTATTTTTGGTGTTGCTTTGTTGTATGATGAAACACACGAAACTTTTATATGGTTATTTTCCACGTTTGTGAAGGCTATGTCTGGAAAAAAAACCTAAGACTATTCTAACCGATCAAGGTTCAGGAATAGTTAAAGGATTAGCTTCAGAATGGCCTGAAGTGTTTCATCGTCTATGTATTTGGCATATATATCATAATGCGGCCATGAGTCTGAGTGTTGTATTTGGAAGGTTTAAAGACTTTGCAAAGGATTTTAGTAGCTGCATATATGATTATGACGAAGAGGAGGAATTTATAGGAGCATGGAATGGGATGCTTCATAAATATAATCTCCATGAGAATGAATGGTTGAACTGTTTGTTCAAGATAAAAGAAAAATGAGCATTCGTTTATGGTCGACAAACTTTTTGTGCAGACATGACTACCACTCAGCGAAGTGAGAGTATGAACAGTGTGATAAAAAGGTATGTTAGTTATAAGCATGACTTATTGCAATTTTCCATCATTTTGAGAGATTAATTAATGAGCGTCGGTGTGAAGAATCCTATTTGCGATTTTGGGAGTATAGTTCTATTCCATCTATTTCATTCCCGATGGAAATTTTGAAGCATGCTGCGACTGTGTACACATTAGAAACATTCAAGTGGTTTCAAGGAGAATTGTGTAAGGCGCATGATTGCAGTATGCACGGTTTAGATGAGTCTGTGATAATTGCCAAATATAATATTACTCCTTATCGTAAGAATTATCACCATATTGTCACATGTGATTTATCAGAAGACATCATTTCATGTAGCTGTAAGAAGTTTGAATTCTCGGGAATGTTATGTTCACATGCATTGAAAGTTCTTAATTCGAAAAATGTGGTTAAGATTCCTGAGCAATACATTTTTCGAATGTGGTAATATTATATTTATATATTATATATATACTATACATATAAATAAAATTTGGGCCCCTAAGTTTTTTGGGCCCTAGGCGGTCGCCCCTTTGGCCTATGCCCAGGAACGGCCCTGGATAAGATGCTTGTTCACTGTTTTGTTAAGTCACACTTTCATACATTAAACAACCCTTAACATTTCTTTTTGTGACAGCTCATTCAACCACAAATGTACCAAGATGATTACTTTGCCAGAAATCATCAACATGCTGCCACAAACATGTTAAGCATGCCACCACAAGAATACTAAGGATGAGTTGCTTTGAAAAGATCTAACCCAAATATGCGAAAGGAGTGAGAATTCAAGCAGCTTTTGACCAACAAGACTTGATATATTTAACTTTTATATAGCAAAACATGAGATGACATTGATTAATGTTGATTTGAACAATATAATTTATTGGTGTTCTTAAAGTTTTTGACATCAAACGAGTTCATGCAAGGGCTAATTTCGTTCAACGTTATTAGATTGTGGCCTTTTAAAGATAATTTTACTGTATTTAGATACAGTTTTGCTGCAATTAAGTTTTCATAAGCAACTAAAATTACAGTTTTGCTACAATTTTGTTCAATGTTATTGCTTCAGGACATCTCTACTGTAGCTTACTGGAATTTTACAATATCACGTTCAGTGCAGCCCTGATAACTAATTACTTGCTTAAAATATCATGTCTGGTTGAGGTATTTCTTCATAGATGCCTTGATCAGGAGCTTCACTGTGATGAAAGGGGTGAGATGTATGCAATATAGAGCTTCACATTTGCTGCAATATTCTCAACACATAAAGCTAACAATGAAGCAGCTTCATCCGGAGCCATTGCCTTCTTTCTAATATTTATGCTATCATACCACACCAAGCAAATTGCAGCACTAACTATAACATCAACCGGAAAATTCAGATCACGCTCTACAACTTGTGCTCCTTTTATCTCTATTGCAAGAATTTTTTGGTAAGTGCTTCTCCTGGAAATTATCATTTCTCCATCAACATTTAAGAGTGTTGACAATAATAATACAAATAGGGGATGGAGGCATGTTTGCAAAAAATTTATTTGATTCCAAAGCTGAGGGGACACATGGCACTGACAAAGGCATATAACACGCTTTGAATTCAGCTGCAGTTTCCGGAGATTACACGTTGTACTTTTTGTTGGAAGGTACAACGGTGCGTAGTTCTTCCAAGTTCTGGCTGGTTTTTTTTACAGTGATGGAATAGAATGAGGATCTCCTTCCTAGCATATGGTTCACTGAAAGAGTGCAAAAAAGTTTCCGAATAAAATTGTAACTGAAATGATTATAGACAACTATATTTTGCTGCAATTAAAATGAAAGACAACTATGTTATCATTACAGCGGTGGAAGCAAGACAAAATTAGAAATTCAATTATGTACTAATTGTAATAGGAATATTAAGGTTATACTCGTG
Source organism: Codonopsis lanceolata (assembly GCA_013146195.2). Lineage (NCBI taxonomy): Eukaryota > Viridiplantae > Streptophyta > Magnoliopsida > Asterales > Campanulaceae > Codonopsis > Codonopsis lanceolata. The sequence goes on along the minus strand of JABEVN020001056.1, from coordinate 4,781 downwards.
AAATTTATGAAAAACTTCCCAACAGTTTTTCCTTCAACTCTGTAAACATTTTACTAGCATAGTGAACGTTCTTATAGAAGGCACACATTTGCAGCACCAAAATGTTATAAGACAAATTAACTAGATGCAACTTGATATCGCAATGCTGCAACTGCACTTCAATTGTAGTAAATTCTGCTGCTGAATCCCTAATGAAGGTACTAGAAAGCTAGCATCATTATCTAAACTCTTCACAGCAAGTTTCTGATCCTTCTTATGAGCATGGTCCAGTGGGCTTAAGAAGAAGAGGACGGACTTGGATTTTCTGTATGGGATCCTTGTAAAAATCTAAAGGACAGAACTCACCATATGCCAATTATAACACCTGCTTATCCATGCATGAATTCTAGTTATAATGTCTCAACCAGTACTCTCTGTGTTATGATAGAGCAGTTCCAATTTGATCCATATACGTTCTTCCAGAGCTACAAAAACTATTACCAGGTTGACATAATTGCAACTGATTCTGACGACCTACAAATAGATCATTCGACACAACTTTCTCATCTGTAAATAAAAGTAATCACTTCCACCATTGTAAATACATTCACCTACAAATAGTGCAAATAAGGAGAAGATATGCTGTTAATAGAATAGGCTTTGGTGCAATGATAATCAAATAGAACAAGGCTTCCATATTGCTTGCACAACTACTATCAATAAACTCTGCGTAAGCCAGACACTCCAGGAAAATTAGAAAACCAGAGACAACATGTGCTAATTACAAATACAGGAACACCATTAGAGACAAACCACCACAAGATCCTCCAATTCAAAAAATTTAGGTACAATACAATAAAACGAAAGAATATACATTATAAATTGACCCTCCTCCTTTATCCAAATTTGGGGCCAGAGTGCGTATCATGAGACGAGTTACCAATTAATAAGAAGTAAAAAATATATATGCATGTGTGTGTGAAAAGAAACTGTATTAAACAAAAAGAAAAAATAAAATAGAAGGTAAAGGTGAAAATAACAATGAATTAGGGAGGGACATTGTTCTTACTAATACAAAATTTTCTAAATTTAAATTTAAAAAAAGAATAATTAAAGAACGAGGTAAATAGCACATGTTTCTTACTTGAATGAGAGACAAGACAATTCATTCTTAGATAAGCTGAAAATTTTGGCCTTAAAGTATGAGCTTTCTGAGAGAGAGCATGACGAATTCGTTCCATTTGGGCAGCATGGCAGACCAACATGGGCGAGAGAGAGGGTGAGAGAGCAAGACTGATTTTGGGATTCGACCCTGATTTTGGGATTCAATAGGGCAGCTCCATGGTAGATCGTCAAGGGCAAGGGAGGGTGGTGGTGGTTGCGTCAACTATTGATTGATAATCTGCAAAGGTAGATGAACGGCTTGTCTACCGGCTTAGTTTTCTATGTAACTGTTAGATAGGTTTTTTCCCAATTTTTTTTACCCTAATTGATTTAACGGAATGGAGAATTAAGAGCCTAACGTGATAGATGACAGAAGGGTTAGGAGGCTTAAGAGGGATAAAAACCAATTGAACACGTGGTAGCCATGGATTGGTGTGACAGGTAATGGGATAGGAATAGGGGACAACAGATTTGAAGCCATAGTATTATACTCTGATTGGCAATATTCCTGATACACTGACTCCTAGTCTCCTATAAAGCTATCGTAAAGAAAAATAGTGAGATAAAATGGAATAGATTGTAAATGAGCAAGAGCAATAAATACATACTACATCCAAAGAACCCACATTCTATTATTGAATATTTACTTTAAAAATTATGATTATGCTTTTTTAAATTATTAGATTTTTTAAATTTTTAAGTGAAACTAAGGGAATATTTAATAGTGATAGTGAAATAATTATAGTAGTTGTTGAGAAGTAAGAAGATTATGCTAATTACTATGAAAATATATCAATGTATATAATTAACAAAATAATACTTCTTTCGTTCGGGATAAATGTTTCTCGTTGACAAAACACATAAATTAAGAAATGTAATTAATCATGTACTATAAAGTGTGTTGAGACAACAATATTCATTCATTTCTCTTTAATTTTTTTTTTTGGATTTTTGGATAAAAGTGATTATGATTAGCATTTATTAAGTCTCACTATTTTAAACTAGATTGTGTGTCCGTGCTTATGACAAAACGTTAGTATGTGAGCATATTATTGTAAACTCGTGTTTAACGTATCTTAAATGAAATCCAACAAAAATATTGAGAAATATGAGGAGTGGGGAAGTTGGAGAGAGAGAGAGATATAGATAGTTGCACAACTGTCTTTGCACATGTGAAGGTAAATTTTAATTGTAACCATAAGATTTTGGTGAAAAAATAAATCTCAACCTTTAGATAATATTAGTCAATTACATAAGTGTGAATATGAGTTCTATTGTATTATAGATAAGTGAGTTTTTCAGACGTGTCATGTTAATATTAAATGAAGGTTTAAAGGTATATAAGGAAGAACGATTGACAATTTATTATCAAAAAGTCATTATGAATATTAGTTGAGACATCTTATATATATATATATATATATATATATATATATATATATATATATATAAAGCAAAGACTTAGGAAATACCGTCATATTTTTCTATAGGGTGCATCTACTTCATCCGACCCATAATGCATTTGTGGGATGAGCTGTGAGATAATAATGCTCCGTCTTATAAATTAAGATGAATAAGATAGTTTCGTAAGAGACCTACTCTAAAATATATAATACTGCCTTAATTCCAGGTAAAGAGATCACTATTCTCTTTTGAAATGTTTTACTTAAAAAATCTACTTTAAAAAATAAAGACAAAAAAAATATTACTCATCTGTCATTAAATTATTGTCGCAGTTGGCATTAAAATCGTAGTTTAAGAAACTGTTTTGGATTATTAATATTGGTATTTGTGTAAATTTCCAATTTTACCCCTATGAATAAAAGAGAAATGACAGACTGTCCATCACATCACAACCAAATTTTGAATAAAACTCTTTGAACTTTTTGGAAGCTGTTGATGTTGAAAAGCAATGAACATTGCTGAGCCAGACTTTGGGACACCTCCATAACATGTACGTCCCTCCTCCTCCGTACCGTCCTCCCTTAGCTTCACCAACGACCACCATGATCCCTATCCCCACCACCACCAACACCGCCTTCCTCCTCCCCCATCCCTCCCTCCTCCATCACTCCGATTATATATATAAAGAAACCAAACCACAAGCAAGTCTTTACTGGCCAAAACAAGAAATCTATATAATACTAGAATTAAGAAACTGAAATACTCACCTAATCTTGATTCATCCCCCTTGCTGATGCTGATTTTAGGGCTTTTTTCTAGAGAGACCAAAAATAAAATTGGGTTTACTTCAAACAAAAAATCTAATACTAATGGATGGATTGGGAATTGCAATTTGCTAAGCAGAAAACAAGATTGAAATCAAGATTCAGAGAAAGGTCTGGATTAACATTTCCACTAAGATGTCAAAAATCAGAAATACGATGATGCGGTCAAGCCAAAATACAACAAAATCTTATCTCCCCCACCCCACCCTGTTTAGCCACACCGCCCATAGCTCCGACGCGTCTACTTGCAATTTTGAGACGTGTTTTTCAAACCCTTCATGACAACCTTCCCAATATTTCACCCACTCTTCTCCCCACCAACTCTTTTTTTTCGAGCCCTCGTCGACTTCTCTCCGTTTTCTTCTCCCTTCTCTTTTTGAGCAATTGCCGCCACAACTTTCGTAATACCAGATCCCAGTTCCTCCATCACTCCGACGACCCACCTGACCCTATTCTTGAACCGCCCACTACAGCTACACCAGATCCCAGTTCAGATTCGGTTGTTGGATCGTTGCCCGATTTTGATGCCAAATCAACCCCATTGTTGCCGCCGGGATTATTGGCCATCACTTTGACGTTGTCGAAGCGGTGGAAGGATATTTTTAAGAAAGCTTCCCTTGGGAAAAAGAATAAAAATGATCAAGAAAAAGAGAAGAAGAAAGAGAGAAAGACAGTCAGGGGCAGAAATGGGGAGAGAGGCACAGAACAACTGTTATACACTTAAGGGCAAAATGGTAAAAACACTTAAAAATGAAAGTTTTAAATTAGATAATTTTTTGGGGCAGACGAAAAAAGAAAAGGAAGACGATAATTTAGGGACGAAGGGAGTATTTTATTACTAATAAACTAGTATTAAATATATATATATATATAATTTTTTTTTTAGAAAAATATAATTTTCAAACGGGACTGTGCTGGAACTGAAAGGGTACCTTGTTATATTTCCATACGTACCCTCAGCCGTCAGCCCTAGCGGTGGGACTTGACTTCACTTGTTATAATTTCGTATGTAGCGAACCCTCAGCAACTGTCCCACATGACCTTGTTGCCTACACATTCTGGTTTTCAGTTTTCTGCCCTCTCTCTCTCTCTCTCCTCTCCTCCCTTTCATTCAGATTGCGTTGCTCATCTGCAGCATGTGTGTCCCCAAATAAACCTCGATAAACAACCACCAAAAGATTGAAACAATGGTTACAGATACTCAGCTGGTGGAATCGCCTGCATCAACTGCTCCGAAGCTCCGACCTCGACACCACAACCCCAGCAGCCTCCGCCGCACCCTCGAAAATGACTTGCAAATTGATTTGACCCACCGGAAAGCTTTCATTAGGGACCAAATTGACTTGTTTCTTAATACCCACTTGGAAAAACCCCAAAATGACGACCCCCAAGTGAATGATAATTATTATT
>JABEVN020001055.1:0-26589 GCA_013146195.2 Codonopsis lanceolata | reverse complement strand
GTCTCCTGCTCCAACATTAAGCTCGATAATGATTTGGGTAGATTATTTCTTCAACAATTTATGAAGTCATATGTTGAGGGCAGAAAACATAAGGTGATTACGCTGACCCTGTGGAGGTATTAAAATGATTCTCGAAAACCATTTGAACTTGAAGAATTGGAATTCCCGCTTTAGAGTCACACTCAATGAACGATTTCAAGATCTCGACTCGTAAAGTCCCTTGCTCTATGAAATATACAATATGTATAACTAGGAATCTTAAGCACTAAGAAATACATCTTATTACAACAAAAGCATGTGCCCAACAGGACTAATACTGCAACTCCTTTCCAGATAAACGTTTGAATTGGCTCCTTATTAATCGTTAGCATTTCTTTATATGATAAAGATAAGAAAATTATGATTCGCGCTTTACTCACAATAGTTTCCCACCCGCAATACAAAAAAAAACTTTGTTCCGATCTTTTGAAATCGCTTCATTTGTCTTCTCCGTGATTGAAACTTTGTCTTTAACCTTTCTGAACATTTATATTTGCTATAACTTTGTCTCAAGTTTTGAACATTAAGCTCGATAATGATTTGGGTAGAATATTTCTTCAACATTTATGAAGTCATATGTTGAGGAGCAAAATACATAAGGTAATTACGCTTTGACCTGGAGGTATTACAAATGATTGCGGCGACCATTTGAACTTAGGATTGGAATTCCTTTTAGAGTCACACTCTGAGCGTATTTCAAGATCTGGACTACAGAAAGTCCCTTGCTCTATGAAATATACAATATGTATAACTAGGAATCTTAAGCACTAAGAAATACATCTTACAACAAAAGCATGTGCCTAACAGGTTTAATACTGTAAAACCCTGAAATGTTGCTTGCATGTGTTATGCATGAATTCATATCTTCATAATCATCATGAATATGTTCATTTAGCTCCCGTATATGTTTAGAGTCAATAGCATGATTATTGGCGTTGTTTGAGATGCACGTACGCATTTTTCTTTCGCGAGATACTTTGAATCTTGGGTTTGTGATTTATGTTGTAATCACATGGATAATTGTTAGAGGGCATTTAAAACATCATTTACATGCCTTGGATGTTGGTTAGATGCTAGTTGCATCGTCGGTTTGGTTGCTAGTTTGATTCTAGCGAAAACCCTTTTCAGTTTGACTTTTCCGGTCGTCGTTCGGGAGAGTTCTGCCTGATTTCTTGGCCTTGTTTTGATTGGGTTTGAGGCTTGATTTCTTTGGTTATTGTTTGGAGGTTATTAAGGTTGATTTATAGACCCTTTTTGGCTTGGAAGGACTCGAGATTGCATGCGGGAGAGTCCGGGATCGAGCAAGGAAATGAGAAAACTTGGAATGCTGGAAACCAGGTGATGCGGTCGCATCACCCTTTGCCCAAGCGACCGCAAGGTCCTTGTATCAGCTTACGGGATTTTTGGTTCGGTTTGTGCGCTGTCCGAACATTTTGCCTATTAAACTCATTTTAAACCTATCCTAAACTCACTTAATTAGCCTAATACTAATCCTAATCAACTATTAAGAGGTTTAGGGGTAATTAGTGACTTGATTAGTGAACTAATCCCCCCATATAAAACCCAAATCAGCCGCACTCTTCATTAGTTCGACGTAGCGACTTCTTTCCTTGAGTTCTGCGACCACTTCAGCCAAGCAAGTGAGGACTTGAGAGGGCGATTCTAGGGCTTCAAGAGGCTAAGCTTGGAAGCCATAGCTGGGTGTCTTCTTCTCCATTTAACCCGCAAGATTGAAGAGAGCGGAGTGAGAAGAAACGGCTTCATCTTTGAGTTCGGTTTTGGGCAGTTTGTAGGGCTGAGTTCGGGTAAGTTTCTACCTCTCTTCTTCTTCTTTTTAGGCTCCATTGACCCTAGGGAAACAACCAATTGTGCTATTTGAGGTCAATGGAAGCCATGGTTAGGGTTTATAGAAGATGTATGAACCCTAGGATTTCAAATTGAATGATAGAACTTGATTGGCCTATGTGAGACCATGATTATGTGAAATTCATGTTCTAACTAGCCTATTGAACTTGATTATGTTGATTGTTCATGTGAATTGATGTTGGTTTGGTTGAGATGCTTGGAGGGTGCCTTGCCCTAATTTTGTGTTAGCTTACAATTTATTTATGTGAGCTTGCTTAATATGTTTTATATGCTTATTAGAGTATATTAAACCATGTTGTAAATTTTAATCATGATTTGAAGGTTATGATTGGTATGATAACTTAGATGAAATTATGCACAAAATGATTAATTTGTTCTAAGTTGCATTGTTTAATAAATTGTGGGGTTTATGTGAGTTTATTGAACATCGGGTTTATGGTTTGGGCGATAGTTATGAATATAGGGGATGATGAAGCCTAAGCTTCTATTCCTTGAATTTTTGGAAAACTTAGATTGAACTCAACGGAGTTAACCTTTGGTTAGTATGAATCCTAGGAACTATAATTTTAAGTCCTACGGAATATTGGGTAGAATTCATGGGGGTCAAGCCTCCAAGAAGTTTAAGGTGTGTGAAGCACACTTGATTATGAGAACTTATATGATTCTCGGTTGTGATGTTTATGCTAGTTGTGGATAAATTGCATGACTAGTTTGATGGTAGAGTGTTTACCTACTTGTTTTGAGCATATGAGTATATATTACTTGTGCTTGGGTTTTGAGTCCAGTGGCGCCGCCTCGTTGAGTTGGTGGGTCGATACATCGTCTTCACGAATTATGGGTTCGTGATCGCGATGGATCGCCCGTGTCGGGTTGCACACCCCTCCATCGATGGCCACGGTGGGGAAGTAGTTTATCTTAGTTGTAGTAATACACATGACTTTGATAACTATGGAACTCGAGCGGAGAGTTGTCTCGGGGACGTCGATATCTATGAGAGGGATATCGAGGGCACATAAGGGTTTTTGCACGTGTTTTTGCGGGAGAGCGACACGGAGGAATTCTGGTAATGGTATCATATCCCTTATATATATGAATTGTTTCACAAGTGCTTAAGTGAATAACGTGCTTGGTGAATTTGGATATGATATGATGTTTGTTTTGGTTTCTTACATGTTATACTTAATAGATAACATATTGATTAATGTTGCTAAGCATGTATGCTATCACATGAATATTATGAGAATGTTGTTTTATGCCAAAGGTATAAATTATTATTGTTAAGACTAAAATGCCTTGACATGAATTTATGATGAAATGTTATACGTTAATGATAACATATTTATTTAATGTTGAGCATGGATGCCATAACATGATTCATTATAAGGTTATTCATGACAATAGCATGATATAATTTATGTTTGAGCATTATGCCATGGTAGGAAGTTATGGTTAGTAACTTACTAAGTCATTGTGACTTACTTTTATTTGTTGGTTGTTTTTCCCTAGATCCGAGCCGTGCGAGCGGATCCAAGTAAATCAGGAAGGTTACTTTGGCAAGGAAGTCTTTTGGACAAGGTTGCTACTTAGGTGTTTATTTTGCTTTGGTGAGGTCGTTGGGAAGAATGAAGTTATGTAAACTTCATTATTGGGTAGCAAACCTTTATGTGCTTGAATGATGTAATTATGTGTTAGTTTATGCTTTTGGTAGCCGACAAGTAAAAGTCGTGCTTGATGTATATTGGTAGTTAAACTTCCATATGTTTTACGGTTGTTAGTACTTATAAGCGTTAGTACTTATGTTGTTAGTAGCCGACTGGTTTTAGTCGTGCTTGGTTTGTTGGTGAGTATGTTTAGCATGATATATTGATAGCTAAATATTATGTTTGTTCTCCGGCATGTTTTTAGCCGTTGAGTTGTTAGACTAGAGTCTTAGACTTAGTTTAATGTTGGGTTCCGGCCGTAGTTTCGCCGATGACTTGGTTTATTATGCTTATATATGAATTGCATAACAGGGAGTTTGTTCTACGTGCCCAATGTTGCGCCGCGAATCGAATTTTTGGACCGAGATTTATTATCTCTTTGGTTGTTTTAGTTTGAGCTTGTTAGCTCGGGCGCCCTTGTTTTATTTTATTTCGCTCGCATGTGTTTTAAGTTGTCGGTGTATCGCCGTTATGGCCCTACCCATTATTTGCTACTTGTTTGTTGTTAATTGTTCCTCGCGTACGACCTTGGGATTTCGTCTTGGGATCGGTCGCCACGATGTAATATCGAGCTATGATTATAAATTTAGCTTTCGGTAGGGATAGGTTCCTTGGCTTTGGGGGTTGGTTTGTGTGATAGATTTATTTTATTAACGCCGGTGTTATTGTAGGTGTTAATGGTGGATACTAGAGCGGGAGCTAGTTCCGAGGTGGCGGTAGAGGTGCTAGTAGAGGTATTGGCGGTGGCAGAAATGCTAACGATAACCGTCAACAAATATTCCTCCACTGCGAACACCGGAAGAGCAGTATGAGGCGATGGCAAATATGTATCGTGGGATGCTTGATTTGATGAATCAAATGAATCAGAGAGGTTTTGGTAGAGTGGAGCCACAAGGAGGACCACAGCCTGAACCACATGTAGAGAGGCCGAGGCGGTGAGGCTAGACCTAATGATAATTCTATCTTGAAAGGTTTGTGAAGTTAAGCCGAGGCAATTTAATGGAGAGCGACCGCGCAAAAGCCGAGCTTTGGATCGAACACTTGAGAAAATATTTGCACCATGGGTTGCGATGATGAACAGAAAGTTGTATTAGCTGTGTTCAAGCTTGAGGGTGCTGCCGAACATTGGTGGCAGGTGTTGAGGGAGAGTTGGGAACTGCATAGAGTCCCACAGATATGGCCTAATTTCGTTCGAGAGTTCAGAGCTTCCTATGTACCGGATGTTGTCAGGGAGAAAAGAGAGAAAGAGTTTATGGATTTGGTGTAGGGGAGTATGACAGTTTCCCAGTATTCAGCCAGATTCACGGAGTTGGCTCGTATCGCACACATTTGATTCCTAATGAGGCCAGGAGGACACACAAATTTGTAAAGGGTTTGAGGACGGAGTTCGGAAACAAACTTCTTTCTCATCGGCTTGTAGAGTGCAGGGAAGGCCGTTGATAGGGCCTACACTATTGAGAGAGACATTGATGAGCATCGTACTATGTCTATTTCGGGTTCTTCTCAGCAGCCTAAGCAATCTTCTGGGCGGAGTCATGGATCGGGTAACCGTGGGAATTTTAGTGGAGGCAATGATCGCAAGAAAGGAAGTGGGAAACTTCAGTATGATGGACATGCGAAGAATCAGTCTAGTGGCAAGGGGGCTAGTACTACATCTACTCAAAGGGATCGTAGTGTGGCATTGGTTTGCTCTTATTGTTCCAAGATTGGGCATACAGAAGATAGGTGCTGGAGTAAGAATGGAGCACCAATGGAGTGTTACTCCGTGGAGTTTCGGCACATGAAGAAGGATTGTCCTAAGTTGAAGAATAATCAGGAGGTTCTAGTCGGACTACAATTTGGAACAAAGAGAGATAGCGATGGAAAAGCTAAGGTGAGGGGCCGCGTATTTGCTCTAGATCAGAGAGGTGTACCTGAGTCTACAGCAGTGATTGGAGGTACCGTTTCTATTTTCGGTAATGAGGCTCGTGTACTTATTGACCCAGGATCATCGCATTCTTATGTTGCATCACATTTCGTTGACAAGCTATGTGTTATGCCTCAGTCTTTACCATATGTGCTTGAAGTATCTACCCCTCTTGGGGAATGTTTGTTAGCTTCAGATATTTATAGAGCATGCGATGTACTTGTGGATAAACATGTGTTGCATGCGGATTTGGTGGTGTTACCACATCGTGATTTTGATGTTATTCTTGGTATGGATTGGTTGAGCACATATCATGCATTGGTGGATTGCCTTAGTAAAAGAGTCACTTTTGATTTGCCTGGCGTTCCTAATTTTGTATTTTTGGGAGATAATGCACCGAGTGGTTTACGCGTCATTTCTGCGCTAAAGGCTAGGAAACTATTGTCGCGTGGGTGCACAGGGTATCTTGCTGGCGTAGTGGACAAGCGGGTTTCTTCTTCTAATCTTGAAGATGTACCAGTCGTGTGTGAGTTTCCGAATGTTTGCTATAACCTTGTCTCAAGTTCTGAACATTAAGCTCGATAATGATTTGGGTAGATTATTTCTTCAACAATTTATGAAGTCATATGTTGGAGGGCAGGAAAAACATAAGGTGATTACGTTTGACCCGGGGAGGTATTAAAAATGATTTCGAGCAGCCATTTGAACTTGAAGAATTGGAATTCCCGTTTTAGAGTCACACTCTGAATGAACGTATTTCAAGATCTGGACTACAGAAAGTCCCTTGCTCTATGAAATATACAATATGTATAACTAGGAATCTTAAGCACTAAGAAATACATCTTATTACAACAAAAGCATGTGCCCAACAGTCTAATATCGCAACACCTTTCCGATAAACGTTTGAATTGGCTCCTGATTAATCGTTAGCATTTCTTTATATGATAAAGATAAGAAAATTATGATTCGCGCTACCTGTCAATAGTTTCCACCAGTAATACAAAAAAACTTTGTTCTGATCTTTTTTGAAATCTGTTCATTTGTCTTCTGCATTGAAACTTTGTCTTTAACCTTTCTGAACATTTATATTTGCTATAACTTTGTCTCAAGTTCTGAACATTAAGCTCGATAATGATTTGGGTAGATTATTTCTTCAACATTTTATGAAGTCATATGTTGGAGGGGAGCAAAATACATAAGGTAATTACGTTTGACCTAGGGAGGTATTACAAATGATTGCGAGCAGCCATTTGAACTTGAAGGATTGGAATTCCCTTTTTAGAGTCACACTCTGGATAAACGTATTTCAAGATCTGGACTACAGAAAGTCCCTTGCTCTATGAAATATACAATATGTATAACTAGGAATCTTAAGCACTAAGAAATACATCTTACAACAAAAGCATGTGCCTAACAGGTTTAATACAGCAACACCTTTCCAGATATACATTTGAATTGGCTCCTGATTAGTCGTTAGCATTTCTTTATAAAGATAAAGATAAGAAAATTATGATTCGTGCTACCTGTCAATAGTTTTCACCGGTATTCAAATTAAACATTGTTCTAATCTTTTTTGAAACCTGTTCATTTGTCTTCTGGATTGAAACTTTGTCTTTAACCTTTCTGAGCATTTATATTTTCTATAACCTAGTCTCAAGTTGATGTAATTTCTACCAAAAGAGAAGGAAAGAAATTACCTTAACAAGGATCGTTCTAAGACAAGTCGTTTTGTTGGTGTAGAAACCGCACCCCCTACCTAAAGAGATAGGATACTTGGTTTGAAGCGCCACAACCAATTACACCAAGGTTGGTTGATAAGCTAGGAAAGACGCCACAAGTAGTAGAAGACTACACTTGATAAGTCTAAAGTTCTCAAAGAACAAAAAGAGTTGAATAAAATTCACTCACAAAATAACATACATTATCTCCGTCCTCAAGGCTTCCATGAGAGCCCTATTTATAGGCTAAGGTGGTGGAAAAAACAAGGTATATGATGTCATCCATGATGTAAGCGATAAGCTTTACAACTTATATAATACATGCTACTACTTATCATGATAAGCTATCAAAGACTCTTCAACTCTCCAAGTTCATGTATTCAAAATGGCTTGAATGAATTTGACCAAGATGGATGCACCAACTTTATCTTGAATGGAATTTTCTAGATTTTGAGTGAAAATTCGGATTCCTTCCTTTGGTGACTTGTAATGGCTGAATTTGGGCTTGATTTTGGTCTAAAATGTGTTCTTTCATCGGGCCAAAGTCCTATTACCATGAGACTCCACTTTGCACTTCCATTCTGCCTTATTTGTTGTGTTTCTAGAGCTTGACAAAGCCTTGATTTACTAGCCTGAAATTGCAACAAAAGAATAACATAAGTTAAGTAAATCAAATGGGCTTGCAACTCATAAACAAAACTTATACTTAAAAAACTATAAATGTGTTGAAATTAATTAATAAAATAAGATAAAATAAATCAATAAAGTGGGCTGAAAATCATGGAGAGGAGTAGCCTAAATCCACATCCTTTAATCCACCAAGACTAGGGCCTAGTCTTTATCATCAAACCGGATTAAATGAACAAGACTTCTTGAGTTCTCTTGAGTTGAAAATTGAGCTTGAATCCGACACATTTAAATTGAACCATTGAGAGCATTCTTGATTCCTTTGGACTTGAGCTCTTGGATGAGATTACATCACAAGTTGTGAACATTAAGCTCGATAATGATTTGGGTAAATTATTTTTTCAACATTTTTTGAAGTCATATGTTGGAGGGCAGGAAATACATAAGGTAATACGTTTGACCCAGGGAGGTATTACAAATGATTGCGAGCAGCCATTTGAACTTGAAGGATTGGAATTCCCTTTTTAGAGTCACACTCTGGATGAACGTATTTCAAGATCTGGACTACAGAAAGTCCCTTGCTCTATGAAATATACAATATGTATAACTAGGAATCTTAAGCACTAAGAAATACATCTTACAAAAAAAGCATGTGCCTAACAGGTTTAATACTGCAACACCTTTCCAGATATACTTTTGAATTGGCTCTTGATTAGTCGTTAGCATTTCTTTATAAGATTAGTCGTTAGAAAATTATGATTCGTGCTACCTGTCAATTGTTTCCTCCAATAATCAAAATAAACTTTGTTCTAATCTTTTTTGAAACCTGTTCATTTGTTTTCTGCATTAAAACTTTGTATTTAACCTTTCTAAGCATTTATATTTGCTGTAACCAAGTCTCAAGTTCTGAACATTAAGCTTGATAATGATTTGGGTAAATTATTTTTTCAACATTTTATGAAGTCATATGTTGGAGGGCAGGAAATACATAAGGTAATTACGTTTGACCCAGGGACGTATTACAAATGATTGCGAGCAGCCATTTGAACTTGAAGGATTGGAATTCCCTTTTTAGAGTCACACTTTGAATGAACGTATTTCAAGATCTGGACTACAGAAAGTCCCTTGCTCTATGAAATATAAAATATGTATAACTAGGAATCTTAAGCACTAAGAAATACCTCTTACAACAAAAGCATGTGCCTAACAGGTCTAATACTGCAACACCTTTCCAGATATACGTTTCAATTGGCTCCTGATTAGTCGTTAGCATTTCTTTATAAGATAAAGATAAGAAAATTATGATTCGTGCTCAATAGTTTCAAGTTCAAACAAACTTTGTTTAATCTTTTTTAAACTCGTTCATTTTTGACGACCGGATCTCAATACGAGATCCCAAGGTCGTGCCATCGTGACAAACTAAGAGATTGCACAAGCACCTGCTAAGCATAATGGTGCGAGTCAAAAGACGAGCGAACAAGCTCAAGACAGAAGGTAAAGCCATAACGGCAATACTGAGAAAATAAAACCTAAAACTGCGGAAGCAAAACCATAATGGGACCCGAGCTATCAAGCTCCTAAATGAAAACAACCAAAGAGATAGTAAATCTCTCGGCCCAAAAATTCGGCGTGACGCAACATTAGACACGCACAACAAACCATCGGCAACTAAGGCCGGCAACTATCAAAATCTCAACCTGATAAACCACACTCAACGGCTATAACTTGCCGGAAGAACAATTCAACTATAGAAATATAATTAATGCTAAACCACCAACCAAATCTCACGACTAAAACTGTCGGAGGTAGGAACAACAATAATACCAAAACTAGAATAAACGAGCCACACATGCTCGAAAGCGACAAAGAAATAAATTCTAAGGATACAAAGGCTCGGCAATACAACCGACTCCCAAATACACAACCATAACATACTACTACATTCTACCCAAGTAAAGTCTACATAACTTTACATTCGAGCCTCACAAATAAATAACAACATAATAATAAATAACTCCAAGCTTTTGACTTGGAAGACCACCTGCTAAAAGTTGTTATCCGAAGCCGCTGCGCGTACTAATGGGATCACTGCACACACTAGGGAAAACAATCACACCGGAGTGAGTCATAATGACCCGATAAGTTTCTAAATGCAACATGTGGCATATTATGACATGGCATGGCATAAATGCACAATCATATAAAATCATGGTATCATGCTAGTATACCATCATGAAACATGTACTTAATTTTTAAAGCACACAAACTCACATAAATCAAGTAGCATATTATTTTTCATATAAATGCTCATAAATAAACATGCGTGTAACGATAGCGTATCGAACGTTACAATCAAATCCGGGTTCAAAACCCAACCAACTTACCATGAGATCAAATCTCAAACCATGATCGGGCTCAATTCCCAATCAATCATACCACGGGGTTTCCTCCCCAAATAATCATCATAACTCATCAATTTCCTTTAATGAGTGCTCGTTACATTCATCCAGTCTCCGGATGAGAAATGGGAGCTCGAAAGTAGGCTAGATGGCTTTCTCTCGAGATCACATCCCACTATTGGCCAAATAGTGAGGAGAAAGGGACCAATGCAACGATTCATAGCGATTGTTCCCAAAGACTATGAATCGTCCCATTGCCGACACAACAACCAAAACCCGCCCTTGATTTGGACTTTAAACCAAATGATCAAGTAGATATTTACTTGTATAAACCAATGAGACCAAGTTCATAATTATGGGACTCATTAAACCATGTAGGACATAATGCTCTACAACAATCTCATAAACCATGCACATAATTGCATATAAACAAGTAGGGCATAATGCTCTGAAAACTCATAAACCATGCATAATTTCATAAACAAGTAGAAATCTTGCTCCATGAAATTCCATAACTCATGCACATATTGCATATAAATCAAGTAGGACATAATGCTCTACCAAACATCATGAACAATGCATATATTTGCATATAACCATTGTGTTCAACTAACTTACAAGTTTAGTTTAGTTCAAAACTACATATTGAGGTATTCATTATTCCTCAAGTCATCAACCCAGTCAAGTATAGCTTACAAGCTTAATAAAATATAATGAGGTCTTCCATAATCCTCAACTCAAATCCAAACCAAGACTACTACGCTAGTCTCAAAATATCCACAATTCAAGACTTATTATTTAGTCTTTATTTTAAATACACCGGACTCAATCATAGTCCTAATCGTCATACATGATCGACATTACCAATTCCATACTCACGAACAACATGACTACTCCGTAGTCACTTTTCTAAATGCTTTCATATACACGCAAAAAAAATCTTTGAGAAGAGGATTCTCTCTTAATCTTCTCTTAAATATTCGTGACCTTATATGGGTCTCCATTGTCCCATGCTCTAACAAGCATGCTTAAAATATATTTCTAGTTAGTCTCCATAACATATGTGTCGCCATAGGACACAACCAAAAACCCGGTGTGCACAAACATAACTCAAACAAACCCAAACATTGTAGGGTTTCAACCCAGGCTCTTTATCATTTTATTGGCCTTATTACGACTCCGTTGAGTCTTACTAACACATTTCATTCTTTATGTGTTTTATAAATTCACCCGTAATTTCTTAAAGTTTACAACCAAATCTCAATAGTCATTCGGGCTTAATTCCCAAGACTAAAAATCCACAAAACACATCACAATCACCAACCATTTAAAGTTTGGAAGTTATGTTCTTCACTCCATTAACCAAACGAAATCCAATCGTCGTAGGATTTCAACTCAAGTTCATTTAGCACTTAATTGAACTTATAATGACTCAGATTGAGTCCAATCTACCCTTTCTAAAATTTTAGGGCATAGAAGCCATGAGTCTCAATACTTCTATGTTCATAACCATCATCAATAGGCATCTCCCATGTTCATTAAACTCACATAAACCCACAAATCACTTAACAATGCAACTTAGAACAAATTGGCCATCTTGTGCATAAATTCATTCAAGTCACCTTACCAATCATAATTTCCAATTCATGATTAAATCATACCACATGGTTTAATATACTCTAATAAGCATATAAAACATAGTAATCAAGCTCACATCAATAATTTTGCAAGCTAAACCAAATTTGGGCAAAACACCCTCCAAGTATCTCTACCAAATCAACCTCAATACTCATAGATAATCAACATAACCAAGTTCAATAGACCATTAAACACTTGAATTTCATATAAATCAAGGTCTCACATAGGTCCAACCAAGCTCTATCATCAATTAGAAACCTAGGGTTCATGGCATCTTCTACAACCCTAACAATGGCTTCCATTGACCTCACATAGCACAAATGATTGTTTCCCTAGGGTCAATGGAGCCCAAAGAAGAAAGAGAGTAGAAACTTACCTTAGTTCAGCCCTCAAGCCACAAATTCGAAATTCCAAGAGGTGGGTGTTCTCCTCAATCTCCTCTTCAATTCTATGGAGTGGATTGTGAAATGGAGACTCTAGCTATGGATTCCAAGGGTTGGGCTCTCAAGAACCCTAGAACTCTTCTCTCAAGCTCTCATAGAGTCTCACGTTTTTGAGAGTCAATGGCTGAAAATGGGGTGTTAGACTTTGAGTTTTTGGTCTAAAAGGGTTAGGAAAGTAAGTGGGTGTGTGTTTAGATGATAGGTTTGTTTCCCTTTAATTAACCCATATAATCCCCTCCAAAACTCAATTAGATGGTTAGGATATATCCTAAGATAGTTAGGAGGGTTTAGGATTAGTTTAGGTTGGGTTTGGGGATAGTTTGGACAACATCAAAAACCCAAAAATCCGTAACGAGGGATCAAGGACATCTTCATGGTTATGAAGCTTTAAGCGACGCATGGTCCCTTTTTTACCTTGACATCGTTTCTTGTTGCTCGGTTTGGTCGTCGATCCCACATGCATCCTCGAGCCTTAAAGCTTGAAAATGGCTCACAATTGAACCCTTAAAGTCCTCAAACATTAAACTAATCCATCCAAGTCTCAAACCAATTTTAAAGTAGGTCTAGACTCCCATAAACAACACCGAAACAACTTGGGGCAAAAGCAGCGCAAGGCGTAACAACTTGCTATCAAGCGTCGAATGAAACCACAAACCCGGCGGGTAATAACCCATGATTGTAAACACCTATTAGGGCTACAAAATAGGCCTAGATATATAGGATGATGAACAACTGATAGGGAAATAAGGCAAAGACGAGGCAGGCCGCTCAGCCGAAGCCAATCTCAAAATCTGCGATAAGGAGAATTCTTTATTCTCGAGGCGTCAAAACTTCCACGAGACTTATGGAATACATCCAATTAGATAACACATCTAAACATGTTATTTAATCATCATGTAAAGATCTGGGACCAAATCGAGGTCGAGAACACAAAGCCGAATAAACTCTCAATGCATCGCATTTAGACTATCGTCGGATTCACGACTTTTGACTTTAACAAGTCAAC
This sequence comes from Codonopsis lanceolata, assembly GCA_013146195.2. NCBI lineage: Eukaryota > Viridiplantae > Streptophyta > Magnoliopsida > Asterales > Campanulaceae > Codonopsis > Codonopsis lanceolata. The sequence goes on along the minus strand of JABEVN020001055.1, from coordinate 13,247 downwards.
CACTATATGACATCTCTTAAGTGTTTTTAGTCTTAATGTGGTCTCTCATCACATCTAGACTCTCTCACAAGACAAGCAATCAACCAAAATACGAGCATTGCCAATTGAAGCTAGCAGGAATCGGGATCTTACATCCTCTCCTTAAAAGAGTCGGAATTCTAAGCGTATCTCAAACCAATGTCAGGTCATCACCTCACATGGAATATCCGGACACCACTACGGTGTCTCACAATCAGTGAACACTCGTGCTCAAAAACCATAAACCTAGACTCGGTCTCAGAGTCTACCATCACGAATAACCAAACCGGTATATGTGAGGATCAAACTACCGTGATCCCAAACTCGGGTTTCAATACCTCTTAATAGGCACAACAACATTAAACTCTTTAGATTGGAAATAATATGACTCGTATTTGAGTCGCGAAAACAATGAGCGACACTAACCAATCTCGTACACACCCCAGCGTTTAACATGAAACAAGTTCAAGCACATCATAACATTCAACTTCACGGAAACTATTTGTTCGGGGCACATCATAAAATTCGCGCATAACAGACCTTAGTCACAAGGAATAATAATTGCCTATAGAGCAATTCTCAGCCAAATCGAGAGACAATCAAGTTGACATTTCAAGCCATGCAAGTAATACTCGCGATCTCATATCCGGTAAGAACTACATAAGAGTGCAACAATGAAATGTTTGAATTCTTTTCATTTAGGTCCATTCCTTTTGGTAATGGGTATAGTCGATTCTACCACAATTCATACCAATCCTAGTCCAACAACGATCACTTTTGATCACCAATTTAGAAGTACCGGCTAAAATTTGAAAATTCAAGAGATCTGAGGTTCATGATAAAAGGTTTTAAGCATCCTTTAATAGTCTCTACGCTAAGGAAATGAATGGCGAGAGATAAAAATTTATGAAATGAGAATTTGATATACTACAATGTAGATGCATCAAGTAGGTGTTCCCTACAACTAATGCACATAAGCTGAATAAAATCAAGTCAAGTAACAAGGTCTATTACCTTGACAAACAACAACCATATTTTACCACAAAACTTCGTGCACCTAGCACTGCAACCATGAAAACTTCGCTAGAAGTCACCACGTATCGACTCGGCTACTAGTAATCGTAACGTCTATACTTCTAAATCCAACCTTTCTTAAGCTCTAGACCAAGGCTACAACCCACGGCGTATATTCTGCGTCCCCCAACACCAAAACTTCAACAAAATTGCGGTGAAACATCATACTTGTTCACGCACTAAAATCAACCCATCATCGCAACACTTAACTTTCGCATTTATCGAGTGTATCCTACTCGCATAATAATCATAATCAATATCGTAGATTTATATTATTCATTACCTTAAACATATCCCCATAGGATATACAAGTATCATATCAATAAATATCATCATACAATTCATGCTTCATATATATATACATATGTATCACGAATATTCATACGACTCTTAATATAGGCGACAAAACCGTAACTTACATAAATCCATTGGTTTACTATCATACCGTAACATAAATTCATCCTCAGATAATGCTCTTTATATATAGCATAGTCCTATAAATTTATAGACTACACAAGAATCCACAAACCATGTGTGATTGCCTACACAGGCAATTCACAAATCAAACAATACCTGAAAGCCGGCATCTCATTGGGGCTTTATCCCCCAATCAAACAATAAACCAACAATATGCAATACACCGTATAATGTATGTATGAATGCATGAGCTACCGATAAGGCGTGTACTCATAATAACAATAATAGTGGCAACGGTATAATATATATATGACGAGCATACCTTCCTATTCGGATAGGTTTCAAAACTCCGATGGCCAGCGCGCCAGCGTACACACGACCTCAAACTCTGGGTCGGCCATCACCATCTCTCTTGAAGCCACTAGATTGTCGACTAGTACTCCCCGGCCGATTAACCCTCATCTTCGGGCAATCACATACGAACATGATCACCACCACAAGCAAAGCACTTTCTTTGCCTTGCCCCAACATACGTTCTCGGCATGCTTGTCTCCAGAACAAAATTACATATCCTTTCCGCCTGCGTCTCCGGCTAAGGTAGGAACATCACTCTCCTACCGATGCGTGTGATTCCTTGATTAACTTTAGAGGTGCTAATTGCCTCCCAATATTATCATCACTCTTAATAGCAGAGGTTCTCTTTTGAACATATCGAAGTCTAACTCCATCGCATAAGCACGATCCAACATCTCGGTACTCATTGATTTGTAAGGGAATAAGGCGCCTCACGATACTTCATCTTTAGGCCTTTTACAAACCGGTGGGTCTTCTTAGCCTCATACGGTACTATTAACCACGATGCAGAGTCAAGCTGCATGAGCCCATTGAATCTTTGAGCCCCACCGATCATATCTCCTTGTTCTAAGCGCAATAAATTCCATTTCTCTTCTTTCCCGAACTCTTCTTAGGAATAAGCGTGCCCTAAACTCCATTATAAAGTACCACACTTGGGGCACTCCAAAGTGTCTCCAATTATCTCGTAACACGTGCCTGATAAAGGTCGGCCGCACGCTCAAGGTAAACACCGCTAGAGGTCACCATCTCTTCGACATTACAACCCATAACTTCAAAGATCTTTTCCATGCTTTCTAACCAATGTTCGGCTTTAGAAGCATCGAGGCGGGCTCCTCCATGCCAAGCCCTCCGGTTCCAACTTCATAAATCTCCCAAGTATAGTGGAATCATTCTCCCTATAAACATTTGTTGAGGAGTCACACGAGGATCATTAATTTTCTCCTCTCTCAAAACCACGAGCGGTCGAACTCGAGTCTCCAGTGCGCTAGAACTAGCTCACGCCAAGCTCCCCCACGACATGATAAACCTACAAGGAACACTCGGCGTTAAAAATCTCAACAATAAACCCAACCCAACTAGGCCAAGGAACCTATCTGGCGGGGAAATAGCTAACCAATAGCTCGATACCAATTGTGACGACCCGACCCGGATCTCAATCACGAGATCCCAAGGTCGTGCCATCAGACAAACTAAAGAGACAGACAAGCACTGCTAAGCATAAGTGCTGAGTCAAAAACGAGCGAACAAGCTCAAGGCAGGGAAGGTAAAGCCATAACGGCAATACAGGAAAATAAAACCTAAAACTGCGGAAGCAAAACCATAATGGGACCCGAGCTATCAAGCTCTAAATATAAAACAACCAAAGAGATAGTAAATCTCTCGGCCCAAAAATTCGACGCGCGTGGCGTAACATTAGACACGCACAACAAAATCGGCAACCTAAAAGGCAAGGCGGCAACTATCAAAATCTCAACCGATAAACAACACTCAGCGGCTATAACATTGCGGGAGAACAATTCAACTATAGCAATATAATTAATGCTAAACCACCAACCAAATCTCACGACTAAAAGCCGGCCGGAGGTAGGAACAACAATAATACCAAAACTAGAATAAGCGAGCCACACATGCTCAGAAGCGACAAAAGGAAATAAATTCTAAGGATACAAAGGCTCGGCAATACAACCGGCTCCCAAATACACAACCATAACATACTACTACATTCTACCCAAGTAAAGTCTACATAACTTTACATTCGAGCCTCACAAATAAATAACAACATAATAATAAATAACTCCAAGCTTTTTGACTTGGAAGACCACGCTAAAAGTGGTTATCCGAAGTTGCTAACCTAGGCATATCACTTTCACACACTACTAGGAAAACAATCACGGAGTGAGTCATAATGACCCGATAAGTTTCTAAATGCAACATGTGGCATATTATGACATGGCATGGCATAAATGCACAATCATATAAAATCATGGTATCATGCTAGTATACCATCATGAAACATGTACTTAATTTTTAAAGCACATAAACTCACATAAATCAAGTAGCATATTATTTTTCATATAAATGCTCATAAATAAACATGTGTAACAAGTAAAGCGTAATTTCGAACCGTTACAATCAAATCGGGTTCAAAACCCAACCAACTTACCATGAGATCAAATCTCAAACCATGATCCGGCTCAACCCTCAATTCCCCATCAATCATACCCAGGGGTTTCTCCCCAAATAATCATAACTCATCAATTTCCTTTAATGAGTACTCGTTACATTCATCCAATCTCCGGATGAGAAATGGGAGCTCGAAAGTAGGCTAGATGGCTCTCTCTCGAGACCACATCCCACTATTGGCCAAATAGTGAGGAGAAAAGGACCAATGCAACGATTCATAGCGATTGTTCCCAAAGACTATGAATCGTCCCATTGCCGACACAACAACCAAAACCCTTGCCTGGACTCTAAACCAAATGATCAAGTAGATATTTACTTGTACAAACCAATGAGACCAAGTTCATAATTATGGGACTCATTAAACCATGTAGGACATAATGCTCTACAACAATCTCATAAACCATGCACATAATTGCATATAAACAAGTAGGCATAATGCTCTCTAAATTTCATTAACCATGCATATAATTGCATAAAATCAAGTAGGACATAATGCTCTACCAAACATCATGAACAATGCATATATTTGCATATAACCATTGTGTTCAACTAACTTACAAGTTTAGTTTAAAAACAACATATTGAGGTATTCATTATTCCTCAAGTCATCAACCCATCAAGTATAGCTTACAAGCTTAATAAAATATAATGTGAGGTCTTCCATAATCCTCAACTCAAACCAAACCAAGACTACTAACGCTAGTCTCAAAATATCCACAATTCAAGACTTATTATTTAGTCTTTATTTTAAATACACCAGGACTCAATCATAGTCCTAATCGTCATACATGATCGACATTACCAATTCCATACTCACGAACAACATGACTACTCGTAGTCATTTTCGCTTTAAATGTTTTCATATACACGCAACAAAAATCTTTGAGAAGAGGATTCTCTCTTAATCTTCTCTTAAATACTCGTGACCTTATGTGGGTCTCCATTGTCCCATGCTCTAACAAGCATGCTTAAAATATATTTCTAGTTAGTCTCCATAACATATGTGTCGCCATAGGACACAACCAAAAACCGGTGTGCACAAACATAACTCAAACAAACCCAAACATTGAAGGGTTTCAACCCGAGCTCTTTATCATTTTATTGGCCTTATTACGACTCAGTTGAGTCTTACTAACACATTTCATTCTCTATGTGTTTTATAAATTCACACCGTAATAATTTCTTAAAGTTTACAACCAAATCTCAATAGTCATTCGGGCTTAATTCCCAGGACTAAAAATCCACAAAACACATCACAATCACCAACCATTTAAAGTTTGGAAGTTATGTTCTTCACTCCATTAACCAAGCGAAATCCAATTATCGTAGGATTTCAACCCAAGTTCAATTAGCACATAATCGAACTTATAATGACTCGTCGAGTCCAATCTACCCTTTCTAAAATTTTAGGGCATAGAAGCCATGGGTCTCAATTCCCCCTATATTCATAACTATCAACAATAGTCATCATCCCGGGTTCGTTTAACTCACATAAACCCAACAAATTACTTTGCAATGCAACTTAGAACAAATTGGACATCTTGTGCCTAAATTCATTCAAGTCACCTTACCAATCATAATTCCCAATTCATGATTAAATCATACAACATGGTTAAATATACTCTATTAAGCATATAAAACATAGTAATCAAGCTCACATCAATAATTTTGCAAGCTAAACCAAATTTGGGCAAAACACCCTCCAAGTATCTCAACCAAATCAACCTCAATACTCATGGATAACCAACATAACCAAGTTCAATAGACTATTCTAGAACATGAATTTCACATAAATCATGGTCTCACATAGGTTCAATCAACTCTATCATCAATTTGAAAACCTAGGGTTCATGGCATCTTCTACAAACCCTAACAATGGCTTCCATTGACCTCACATAGCACAAATGATTGTTTCCTAGGGTCAATGGAGCCCAAAAGAAGGAGAAATAGAGTAGAAACTTACCAAAACGCAGCCCTTACAAAGCCATACCGAAATCAAAGAGGTGATGTTGATTTCCTCAACCTTCACTTCAATCTCTCGATGTAGCTTGGGGAAGGAAGAACCTAGTCATGGCCTCCCAAGATCGCACCCTTCAAGCCCTAGAAGTTGCCCCTTTCTCGGCTCTCTCCGCCAGTACTTCGCGAGACGGGGAGAAGAAGAAGTCGCACTCGTTGGTAGAACAAATGAAGTGTGCGTGAGTTTTTCTTTTTATATGGGGGATTAATTCCTTAATCACCCACTAATTAACCCTAAATCCTCTAATAATGTTTAGGACTAGTATTAGGCTAAGTAAGAGGGTTTAGGTTAGGTTTAGAATGGGTTTAATTGGGTAAAATTCGGACGGTGAGCAAGCAGTTAAAAATCCCGTAACTAGGCAGCGAGGGACCCTTGCGGTCGCATCACTTGAGTATGATGCGGCGCATCATACTAGTTTACTCTATACACTCCTTTCTTGATTCGGGCTCGGTTTCGGTCGTTCCGCATGCGTCCTCGAGCCTTAAAGCTTCAAATGGCTCACAATTGAACCCTTAAAGTCCTCAAACATTAAACTAATCCATCAAGTCTCAAACAAATTTTAAAGTAGGTCTAGACTCCCATAAACAACACCGAAACAACAGGGGCAAAACCGGCGCAAGGCGTAACAACTTGCTATCAAAACGTCGAATGAAACCACAAAGCCGACGGGTAATAACCCATGATTGTAAACACCTATTAGGGCTACAAAATAGGCCTGAATGCCTCTCAGATGATGAACAACGAGATAGGGGAAATAGGCTCGAGCGAGACGTTCGCCGGCTCAATCTCAAACTGCAGCGATAAGGAGAATTGCTATTCTCGAGGCGTCAAAACTTCACGAGACTTATGGAATACATCCAATTAGAAGTCTAACACATCTAAACATGTTATTTAATCATCATGTAAAGATGCGGGACCAAATCGAGGTCGAGAACACAAAACCGAATAAACTCTCAATCGCGTCGCATTTCGACTATCGTCGGTCACGACCTTTGACTTTAGCAAGTCAACAACTATATGACATCTCTTAAAAGTGTTTTAGTCTTAATGTGGTCTCTCATCCACATCTAGACTCTCTCACAACCAAGCGAGAAATCAACCAAAGAAGAAATGCGAGCATTGCACGCAATTCAAGCTAGCAGGAATCGGGATCTTACATCATTTCTCTTACGCATTGAAACTTTGTCTTTAACCTTTCGATCATTTATATTTTGCTATAACCTTGTCTCAAGTTCTGAACATTAAGCTCGATAATGATTTGGGTAGATTATTTCTTCAACAATTTATGAAGTCATATGTTGGAGGGCAGGAAAAACATAAGGTAATTACGTTTGACCCAGGGAGGTATTAAAAATGATTTCGAGCAGCCATTTGAACTTGAAGAATTGGAATTCCCGTTTTAGAGTCACACTGCGATGAGCGTATTTCAAGATCCGGACTACGAAAGTCCCTTGCTCTATGAAATATACAATATGTATAACTAGGAATCTTAAGCACTAAGAAATACATCTTACAACAAAAGCATGTGCCAACAGGGGACTATCTTGCAACACCTTTCGGATATACGTTTGAATTGGCTCCACGATTAGTCGTTAGCATTTCTTTATATGATAAAGATAAGAAAATTATGATTCGCTACTGTCAATAGTTTCCACCGTAATCAAAAAAACTTTGTTCTAATCTTTTTGAAACATGTTCATTTGTCTTACGCATTGAAATTGAAACTTTGTCTTTAACTTTAGAGCATTTATATTTTCTATAATCTAGTCTCAAGTTCTGAACATTAAGCTCGATAATGATTTGGGTAAATTACTTTTTCAACATTTTATGAAGTCATATGTTGGAGGGGCAAATGGAGGGAGGAAACACATAAGGTAATTACGTTTGACCTAGGGAGGTACAAATTACAAATGAACCATTTGAACTTGAAGGATTGGAATTCCTTTTTAGAGTCACACTGCGGATGAAGCGTATTTCAAGATGCGGACTACTGAAAGTCCCTTGCTCTATGAAATATACAATATGTATAACTAGGAATCTTAAGCACTAAGAAATACCATCTTACAACAAAAGCATGTGCCTAACGGGTCTAATCTGCAACACCTTTCGGATATACGTTTGAATTGGCTCTGATTAGTCGTTAGCATTTCTTTATAAGATAAAGATAAGAAAATTATGATTCGTGCTACCTGTCAATAGTTTTCACCGGTATTCAAATTAAACATTGTTCTAATATTTTTTGAAACATGTTCATTTGTCTTCTGGATTGAAACTTTGTCTTTAACCTTTCTGAGCATTTATATTTTCTATAACCTAGTCTCAAGTTGATGTAATTTCTACCAAAAGAGAAGGAAAGAAATTACCTTAACAAGGATCGTTCTAAGACAAGTCGTTTTGTTGGTGTAGAAACCGCACCCCCTACCTAAAGAGATAGGAGACTTGGTTTGAAGCGCCACAACCAATTACACCAAGGTTGGTTGATAAGCTAGGAAAGACGCCACAAGTAGTAGAAGACTACACTTGATAAGTCTAAAGTTCTCAAAGAACAAAAAGAGTTGAATAAAATTCACTCACAAAATAACATACATTATCTCCGTCCTCAAGGCTTACATGAGATGCCTATTTATAGGCTAAGGTGGTGGAGAAAACAAGGTATATGATGTCATCCATGATGTAAGCGATAAGCTTTACAACTTATATAATACATGCTACTACTTATCATGATAAGCTATCAAAGACTCTTCAACTCTCCAAGTTCATGTATTCAAAATGGCTTGAATGAATTTGACCAAGATGGATGCACCAACTTTATCTTGAATGGAATTTTCTAGATTTTGAGTGAAAATTCGGATTCCTTCCTTTGGTGACTTGTAATGGCTGAATTTGGGCTTGATTTTGGTCTAAAATGTGTTCTTTCATCGGGCCAAAGTCCTATTACCATGAGACTCCACTTTGCACTTCCATTCTGCCTTATTTGTTGTGTTTCTAGAGCTTGACAAAGCCTTGATTTACTAGCCTGAAATTGCAACAAAAGAATAACATAAGTTAAGTAAATCAAATGGGCTTGCAACTCATAAACAAAACTTATACTTAAAAAACTATAAATGTGTTGAAATTAATTAATAAAATAAGATAAAATAAATCAATAAAGTGGGCTGAAAATCATGGAGAGGAGTAGCCTAAATCCACATCCTTTAATCCACCAAGACTAGGGCCTAGTCTTTATCATCAAACCGGATTAAATTGAACAAGACTTCTTGAGTTCTCTTGAGTTGAAAATTGAGCTTGAATCCGACACATTTAAATTGAACCATTGAGAGCATTCTTGATTCCTTTGGACTTGAGCTCTTGGATGAGATTACATCACAAGTTGTGAACATTAAGCTCGATAATGATTTGGGTAAATTATTTTTTCAACATTTTTTGAAGTCATATGTTGGAGGGCAGGAAATACATAAGGTAATACGTTTGACCCAGGGAGGTATTACAAATGATTGCGAGCAGCCATTTGAACTTGAAGGATTGGAATTCCCTTTTAGAGTCACACTCTGGATGAACGTATTTCAAGATCCGGACTACGAAAGTCCCTTGCTCTATGAAATATACAATATGTATAACTAGGAATCTTAAGCACTAAGAAATACATCTTACAAAAAAGCATGTGCCTAACGGGTCTAATCTTGCAACACCTTTCGGATATACGTTTGAATTGGCTCTGATTAGTCGTTAGCATTTCTTTATAAGATTCAAGATAAGAAAATTATGATTCGTGCTACCGTCAATAGTTTCCACCAATAATCAAAACAATCTTTGTTCTAATCTTTTTGAAACATGTTCATTTGTCTTCGCATTGAAACTTTGTCTTTAACCTTTCGAGCATTTATATTTTCTATAATCTAGTCTCAAGTTCTCGAACATTAAGCTCGATAATGATTTGGGTAAATTATTTTTTCAACATTTTATGAAGTCATATGTTGGAGGCGGGGAAATACATAAGGTAATTACGTTTGACCGAGGGAGGTCTTACAAATGATTGCGAGCAACCATTTGAACTTGAAGGATTGGAATTCCCTTTTAGAGTCACACTGAATGAGCGTATTTCAAGATCTGGACTACAGAAAGTCCCTTGCTCTATGAAATATACAATATGTATAACTAGGAATCTTAAGCACTAAGAAATACCTCTTACAACAAAAGCATGTGCCTAACTGGTCTAATTCTGCAACACCTTTCCAGATATACGTTTGAATTGGCTCCTGATTAGTCGTTAGCATTTCTTTATAAGATCAAGATAAGAAAATTATGATTCGTGCTACCAGTCAATAGTTTCCACCAGTAATCAAAACAATCTTTGTTCTAATCTTTTTTAAACATGTTCATTTGTCTTACGCATTGAAACTTTGTCTTTAACCTTTCTGAGCATTTATATTTTCTATAATCTAGTCTCAAGTTCTGAACATTAAGCTCGATAATGATTTGGGTAAATTATTTTTCAACATTTTATGAAGTCATATGTTGGAGGCGGGGAAATACATAAGGTAATTACGTTTGACCCAGGGAGGTCTTACAAATGATTGCGAGCAACCATTTGAACTTGAAGGATTGGAATTCCCTTTTTAGAGTCACACTCTGGATGAACGTATTTCAAGATCTGGACTACAGAAAGTCCCTTGCTCTATGAAATATACAATATGTATAACTAGGAATCTTAAGCACTAAGAAATACCTCTTACAACAAAAGCATGTGCCTAACGGGTCTAATTCTGTAACACCTTTCCAGATATACGTTTGAATTGGCTCCTGATTAGTCGTTAGCATTTCTTTATAAGATCAAGATAAGAAAATTATGATTCGTGCTACCAGTCAATAGTTTCCACCAAGTAATCAAAAAATCTTTGTTCTAATCTTTTTTGAAACATGTTCATTTGTCTTACGCATTGAAACTTTGTCTTTAACCTTTCGAGCATTTATATTTTCTATAATCTAGTCTCAAGTTGATGTAATTTCTACCGAAATGAGAAGGTAAATTACCTTAACAAGGATTTTAAGACAAGTCGTTTGTTGGTGTAGAAACCGCACCCCTACCTAAAGAGATAGGATACTTGGTTTGAAGCGCCACAACCAATTACACCAAGGTTGGTTGATAAGCTAGAAAGACGCATACAAGTAGAGAAGACTACACTTGATAAGTCTAAAGTTCTCAAAGAACAAAAAAGAGTTGAATAAAATTCACTCACAAAATAACATACATTATCTCCGTCCTCAAGGCTTACATGAGAGGCCTATTTATAGGCTAAGGTGGTGGAGAAAACAAGGTATATGATGTCATCCATGATGTAGCGATAAGCTTTACAACTTATATAATACATGCTACTACTTATCATGATAAGCTATCAAAGACTCTTCAACTCTCCAAGTTCATGTATTCAAAATGGCTTGAATGAATTTGACCAAGATGGATGCACCAACTTTATCTTGAATGGAATTTTCTAGATTTTGAGTGAAAATTCGATTCCTTCCTTTGGTGACTTGTAATGGCTGAATTTGGGCTTGATTTTGGTCTAAAATGTGTTCTTTCATCGGGCCAAAGTCCTATTACCATGAGACTCCACTTTGCACTCCATTCTCGCTTATTTGTTGTGTTTCTAGAGGCTTGACAAAGCATGATTTACTAGCCTCTGAAATTGCAACCAAAAGAATAACATAAGTTAAGTAAATCAAATGGCGTATTTGCAGAACTCATAAACAAAACTTATACTTAAAAACAATAAATGTGTTGAAATTAATTAATAAAATAAGATAAAATAAATCAATAAAAATGTGGGCTGAAAATCATAGAGAGGGTAGCCTAAATCGCACATCCTTTAATCCACAAGACTAGGCCTAGTCTTTATCATCAAAAGCGGATTACATGAACAATCTTCGAGTTCTCTTTGAGTTGAAAATTGAGCTTGAATCCGACACATTTAAATTGAACCATTGAGCATTCTTGATTCCTTTGGACTTGATTTCTTGGATGAGATTACATCTCAAGTTGTGAACATTAAGCTCGATAATGATTTGGGTAAATTACTTTTTCAACATTTTATGAAGTCATATGTTGGAGGGAAGGAAATACATAAGGTAATACGTTTGACCTAGGGAGGTCTTACAAATGATTGCGAGCAACCATTTGAACTTGAAGGATTGGAATTCCCTTTTTAGAGTCACACTACGGATGAACGTATTTCAAGATCGGACTACGAGAAAGTCCCTTGCTCTATGAAATATACAATATGTATAACTAGGAATCTTAAGCACTAAGAAATACATCTTACAAAAAGCATGTGCCTAACGGGTCTAATCGCAACACCTTTCCGATATACGTTTGAATTGGCTCTCCCGATTAGTCGTTAGCATTTCTTTATAAGATCAAGATAAGAAAATTATGATTCGTGCTACCGTCAATAGTTTCCACCAATAATCAAAACAATCTTTGTTCTAATCTTTTTTGAAACATGTTCATTTGTCTTTCGCATTGAAACTTTGTCTTTAACCTTTCTAAGCATTTATATTTCTATAATCAAGAAGTCTCAAGTTTTGAACATTAAGCTCGATAATGATTTGGGTAAATTATTTTTTCAACATTTTATGAAGTCATATGTTGGAGGGCAGGAAATACATAAGGTAATTACGTTTGACCAGGAGGTCTTACAAATGATTGCGAGCAACCATTTGAACTTGAAGGATTGGAATTCCTTTAGTCACACTGATGAACGATTTCAAGATCTGACTACGTAAAGTCCTTTGCTCTATGAAATATACAATATGTATAACTAGGAATCTTAAGCACTAAGAAATACCTCTTACAACAAAAGCATGTGCCTAACTGTGTCTAATACTGCAACACCTTTCCGTATATACGTTTGAATTGGCTCCTCGATTAGTCTTTAGCATTTCTTTATAAGATCAAGATAAGAAAATTATGATTCGTGCTACCGGTCAATAGTTTCCACCAAGAATCAAAACAATCTTTGTTCTAATCTTTTTTAAACATGTTCATTTGTCTTCCGCATTGAAACTTTGTCTTTAACCTTTTCGAGCATTTATATTTTCTATAATCTAGTCTCAAGTTTTGAACATTAAGCTCGACAATGATTTGAGTAAATTACTTTTTCAACATTTTATGAAGTCATATGTTGGG
>JABEVN020001054.1:0-26607 GCA_013146195.2 Codonopsis lanceolata | reverse complement strand
TTAAGCTAAAGTTAAGTTAAGTTAAGTTAAGTTCAGATTAACGTTTAAGTTAAGTTAAGAAGTTACGTTAAGGTTTAGAGATTAAAAGTTACTTAAGTTAACGTTAAGTTAAGTTAAGTACATTCGTTTAAGTTAAGTTAAGTTAAGTTAAGTTAAGTTCAAGTTAAGTTAAGAAGTTAAGTTAAGTTAAGAAGTTAAGTTAGTTATGTTAAAGTTAAGTTAAGAAGCTAAGTTAAGAAGTTAAGTTAAAGTTAAAGTTAAGTTAAGTTAAGAAAGCTAAGTTAAGTTAAAAGTTAAGTTAAGTTAAGTTAAAGTTAAGTTAAGTTAAGTTAAGTTGAAGTTAGCTGTTAAGTTGCTGTTGTTGCCAAGCTGCTTGCTAAGTTGTTGCCAAGTTACTGGAAGGTTAAGGTAAGTTAATGCTTAAGTTGCTGTTAAGCTGCTTGCTAAGCTGTTGCTTGCTTGGCAGTTAAAGTGTTGGTTAAGTTACATTAGTTACATTACGCTACGCTACGCTTTTCATGGTTACGATCGTTAAGTTATACCATCTCGCCAATAGGCGTAGCGTGTTTTCATGTTATAATGGTCCATCGTACTCCATTATAACATTTCGCCATCGTAGCGCATTGTTTTCATGTTATAATGGTTCATCGTGACTCCATTATACCATTTCGTTAATAGGCGTAACGTGTTTTCATGTTATAATGGTCCATCGTATTCCATTATACCATTTCGTCAATAGGCGTAACATGTTTTCATGGTATAATGGTCATCATATTCCATTATACCATTTCGCTAATAGACGATTATCATGTTTCATGTTATAATGGTCCATCGTATCTCCATTATACCATTTCGCCAATAGCGAAGCGTGTTTTCATGTTATAATGGTCTATCGTATCCATTATACCATTTCGCTAATAGGACGATCATGTTTCATGTTATAATGGTCCATCGTACTCCATTATACCATTTCGTCAATAGGCGAAGCTGTTTTCATGTTATAATGGTCTATCGCATTCCATTATACCATTTCGCTAATAGGCGTGATCATGTTTCATGTTATAATGGTCCATCGCATCTCCATTATACCATTTCGTCAATAGGCGAAGATGTTTTCATGTTATAATGGTCTATCGCACTCATTATACCATTTCGCTAATAGATGTATCGTGTTTCATGTTATAATGGTTCATCATACTCCATTATACCATTTCGCCAATAGCCTAGCGTGTTTTCATGTTATAATGCTCCATCGTAGTCCATTATAACATTTCACCATTAATAGAGCGTAACGTGTTTTCATGTTATAATGGTCCATCGCACTCCATTATACCATTTCGCCAATAGCCGTCATTACGTGTTTTTTTCATGTTATAATGGTCCATCGTAGTCCATTATACCATTTCGCCAATAGGCGTAGCGTGTTTTCATGTTAAGTTGCCACGCTAAGTTGTTAAGTTAAGCTAAGCTAAGTTAGGTTAAGTTAAGTTAAGTTGTTACATTACATTGCCAAGTTAAGCCACGCTTAAGCTAAGCTTAAGCCACGCCACGCTTAAGCCAAGCTTAAGTTGTTACGCCACGCTTAAGTTAAGTTGCTAACGCTTACGCTTAAGTTGCTGCTTAAGTTAAGCCACGTACGCTAAGCTTAAGTTAAGTTAAGTTGTTGTCAAGTTAAGTTAAGTTGTTAAGTTGTTGTAATGTGAATGTTTTAATTTTTGTAATTATATTGATGCTAATTATTTTAATTATTGATATTATATTATTAAATTAACATTTCAAATATTATTTTAATTTAATTTCAATTTAAGTTAACTATTAGTGTTACGTTAAGTTACATTAAGTTGTTGTAATATGAATGTTTTAATTTTTTGTAATTATATTGATGCTAATCATTTTAATTATTGATATTATATTATTAATTTAAAATTTAAAATATTATTTTAATTTAATTTCAATTTAAGTTAACGTGCGTTACGTTAAGTTGTTGTAATGTGAATGTTTTAATTTTTGTAATTATATTGATGCTAATCATTTTAATTATTGATATTATATCATTAATTTAAAATTTAAAATATTAATTTAATTTAATTTCAATTTAAATTAACGTTACGTTACGTTAAATTAAGTTGTAATGTGAATGTTTTAATTTTTATAATTATATTGATGCTAATCATTTTAATTATTGATATTATATTATTAAATTAACATTTCAAATATTATTTTAATTTAATTTCAATTTAAGTTAACGACGCATGTTAAGTTAAGTTGTAATGTGAATGTTTTAATTTTTGTAATTATATTGATGCTAATCATTTTAATTATTGATATTATATTATTAAATTAACATTTCAAATATTAATTTAATTTAATTTCAATTTAAGTTTACGTTACGTTAAGTTACGTTAAGTTAAGTTAAGTTGTAATGTGAATGTTTTATTTTTTGTAATTATATTGATGCTAATCATTTTAATTATTGATATTATATTATTAAATTAACATTTCAAATATTATTTTAATTTAATTTCAATTTAAGTTTACGTTACGTTAAGTTAAGTTGTAATGTGAATGTTTTATTTTTTGTAATTATATTGATGTTAATCATTTTAATTATTGATATTATATTATTAAATTAACATTTCAAATATTATTTTAATTTAATTTCAATTTAAGTTAACGTTAAGTTGTAATTTGAATGTTTTATTTTTTGTAATTATATTGATGCTAATTATTTTAATTATTGATATTATATTATTAAATTAACATTTCAAATATTAATTTAATTTAATTTCAAATTAATTTCATATACTCTTGATATTTTATATTAATTAGAATTCAATTTAATTTTTCATTATCGACGGAAATTCAATTTTAACGCTTTTAGCTTAATGAATTTTCCGTCGCTGAAATTCAATTTAATCAAATTTTAATGCCTTTAGTGACGAATTTTCCGTCAAATTCAATTTTAATTAATTTTAAAGCCTTTCCGGAATTTTCGTCGCCGAAATTCAATTTTAAATAAATTTTAACGCCTTTAATGACTTTTAATTTTCTGGTCATTGAAATTCAATTTTAATTAATTTTTAAAGCATTTAGCGACGAAATTTCCGTCGAAATTCAATTTTAATTAATTTTAAAATCCTTTAGCTTATTTAAAATTCGCCGCTAAAGACGTTTAGACGGAAAATTTCCGTCGCTAAAGACACCTTTAGCGCGGAATTTTTCCGCTGAAAATAAATTGAAATTAACTTCGAATATTCACGACGGAAAATTCCGTCGCTGATAAATTCCGCCGCTGATGTTCAATTTCGTAAGCTAATGATTAATTCGCCGCCGATTCCGCCGCTAGCAGACCTTTAGCGACGTAAAAATTCCGTCGTGATAAATTCCGCCGCGATGGTCAATTCCGTCGATGCAAAATTCGCCGCTAAAGGTAAAAATTGTAAGCTAATTAGCGACGGAAAATTTCCGCCGCTAAAATTCCGCCCCGAAGGCACGTTTCTAGTAGTGATGGAACCATCGGGTTTTAATTTTCTTTTGAAAATCCATTTACAGCTCAATGGTTTACACCCCTTGGGAAGATCAACTAATTCCCAAGTGTGGTTTTGCATAATGGAAGATATTTCGCCATTAATGGCTTCTTTCCATTTAGGAGCTTCAGGAGTAGACATTGCTTCTTTGAACGTGCGAGGTTCATTATCCACTATAAATGTGGTCACAAAGTCGGGGCCGAAAGTTTTAGTTATTTTTGCCTGTTTGCTCCTTCTTGGTTCAACATCCGGTGCAGCTAGATGGTCTTCTTGGACTATGTCCACGGGACCAATGTCCATGGGGACCTCGTTCTCATATTCGCTTGTGTTCCAAGGAAATGAGCGTTTTCCATTAGTATTTTGGTTATTTTTTAATGGAAATATGTTTTCAAAAAATGTGACATTTCTTGATTCTAGTATTGTATTTACTTCAATATTTGGATTGTCAGACTTGTGCACTAAGAACCTATAGGCACTACTTCGAGTTGCATATCCTATGAAGATACAATCCACGGTTTTTGGACAGATTTTCATCTTTTTAGGTAATGGTGCTGCCATTTTGGCCAGACACCCCCACACTTTGATGAATTTGTAGGAAGGTTTTCGACCAGTCCATAATTCATAAGGAGTTTGCTCCAATTTCTTGTGTGGTAACTTGTTGAGCAAGTAATTTCTTTGTGAGCACGCCTCCCCCACATTTCGTCGTGTAGGCTCGATTGAATTAGTAATGAATTCATCATTTCTTTGAGTGTACGATTTTTCCTTTCCGCAATCCCATTGATTGTGGAGTATAAGGAGGAGTCACTTGATGAATTATTCCATGTGCTGCACAAAAGTCTTTAAAAGGATGTACGTACTCACCTCCTCGATCAGATTTGAGAATTTTTATCCTTTTCTCAAGTTGATTTTCTACTTCGTTCTTGTACATTTTAAATGTCTCGAACGCTTCGTCTTTACTATTTAACAAGTAAAGATGACAATAACATGTGCTATCATCAATAAAGGTGATGAAATAGTTTTTCCCGCCACATAACTCTATGGATTTAAAATCACATAGATCGCTACGAACTAGCTCTAGTGGTCGAGTGTCACGTTGTATTGTTTGAAAGGAGGTTCTTGTTTGTTTGGCCTCAACGCATATTTGACATTTTTCCTTAGTGTTGATTCGTGCTTTTGGAATTAATTCCATTTGCATTAATCGTCAGATAGAATCATGGTTAACATGACCTAGTCTATGATGCCAAATATTAGAGTGCTCAAGCAAGTAAGAAGAAGATGTATATGTTGTATTATTAATACTACTACTGTTGGGTGGGGTTACCACCAGTACATTACACTTGAACAATCCCTCATTGAGGTAACCCTTGCCCATAAAAACTCTACTCTTAGTAAGTACAAACTTATCGGATTCGAAAACCAACTTGAACCCATGCTTTATTAAAAGGGAGCCGGAGATTAGGTTTTTCCTAATATTCGGGACATGGAGGACATTGGTGAGCACCAACCCCGTCCGCCGGTCATCTTCAAGATCACTCACCCTTTTCCTTCCACCTGCAGGTGGAGGAGTTTCCCATGAATAGCTTCCGACGTCACTTTGGAGTAAGATGAGAACATCTTTGCATCGCCGCATATGTGACGTGTGGCGCCTTGTCCACATACCATTCACGACCCGTCGACCAAGTTTGTCTCGAAACCACGCAGATCATGCCGATGTCTTCATCAACCACGTTGGCTTCTTTGCGGACTCGCTTCTTTCCTCGGCACTCGCGGCCTTTATGGCCTTTCTTATCACAGCTCAGCACTTGCCTTTGAACTTGTACTTTTTCCCTGGCGTAGACGTCCCTTCACCTGAGCTTTTACGCTTCCCGCTCTTGGAGTCTTGCTCGACCACACGTGCCCCTTCTATGGGGCGAAGGCGCTTCTTGTCGGCGAATCTTGTATTCTCGCTCAATTCTTAGCCTTAGGATCAAATCCTCCAACGACATATCTTTCGCGCATATGCTTGAGATAGTTTTTGAAGTCCTTCCACGCTGGAGGTAGCTTTCGATCATTGCCGCAACTTGGAATGCTTCGAAATTATCATCCCTTCGATTCGACCGCTATCTCGCAAGATTAGTTGGAGTTGTTCAACCCGTGTCATAACACTTTTGGAATCATTCATAAAAATTCTAGAAACCTAGCAACTACGAATTTCTTCGAGCCATCTTCGCTTTGTACTTCTTTTCCAATGATTCCCAAAGGTCTGTTGTCTTAAATGGGTCAGTATACATCGTATAACGAGTTATCCCCATTTAAGATGTAGTTCCCGCAAAGGAAGTCGAGTATTTCCATGACTCGACAATGCCACTGGTTCGATCCGCTTTCCCTTCTTTCAAGATAGGGGTTGTTTCCTTCAGGCACTTTGACAGGTTCAATGTTGTAAGGTAGAAGAGCATCTTTTGTTGCCATCGTTTGAATTCTTTGCGAACAAACTTTTCCGGGCGTTCACCATGAGTGTGAATGGTGGCATGCATAATTTGAGTTTCTGCCAAGGGCTATTGTACAACAGCGGGTTCCTTTTCAGAGTTGGAAGTCACGTTGCACACAAAACAGGATTAGTCTTATGCTTAGTTATATGAAACACTACTGTTTCTATACAATTAGCAACTAGATTTGATAGACTATCATGTGCAGTCTATTTAGTTTTATTTCTGTGAACAGATTAAAACTCTATAATTAATACAGTTAAATATTAATCTATAATATGCTAATTTCAATTAATTAGTCGATACACACAGTCTTAATTAAAACAACCTTAATTAAAAGGGAAAAAAAGCCTTAATGCACTTTCAAAAACAAAGTTGATAGGCTCATGCAGCTTTTAAGGATTCGGCCGATTACATTTTTAAAACCGAGATATGTAATTTAATGTAATATAAACAGATTAAAGCAGGTTTGAGTCTGTATCCTAATTTGAAAAATCTGGAACATAAACAAATTAATGCAGGTTTCTGATGTTTTGAGCAGAAACAAATGAATGCAGTAATGCAGTAAGCAGGCCTGAATCTTGTAACAAAACATATTAGAATGCAGTTAATATGAATGTCCGTAAACAAAGTTGCCGTGTTTGATGAAAAACCGTCGAAACAAAGTGATAACTTTGTCAAAAACAGGATGAATTTGTAACACAGATTTGTGTATCGATCCCAAAGAGTTCTCAGAACACGATTGTAATAATATTGAAGCAGGAATAGAAACAGGAACTGTTCAGTGTATAAGAAACAGACTGATATTAATCTATAATATAAACGAATTATAACCTAAGGCCTGAATCTGTAACTAAAGCACAAACAGAGAATCAGAATCTGTTTAACAGAAGCAGCATGAGGAATCATAATGTGAGAAACACAAGCAGCATGCAGAATCAGAATGTGAGTGAACACAGATAGCATGTAGAATCAGAAATTTCCCAGAATCAGGTTTGCATGCTTTATGAAACAGAAACAGAAATAGGAACTGAAACAGAAACATGTTATAAGTTAAGGCCTGAATCTGTAACAAAATAGGTTTGAATATGGTCTGTTTAATGCAGATTTCCGAATTTCTGTTAAACACAAACAAATTATTAAGGTTATGAATCTGTTAAACATGTTATTACAGCTTTAAGCAAATCGTTATCGTCAATTCACACTTTCATAAAAACAAATGATGTAATCTATATCTTAAACATATTAAAAACAAAAACAAAGTTGTTTGAAACGTAAAATGTATTGATCGTAGTATGGTTCGTAACTGTAATGCAAACGCATTATAAATCGGGCGTATTGTAATATACAGATTAATATGGTATGAATCTGTATACTGGTTTTTTAAAATCTGTAACATAAACAAATTCTGTAACAGAACCACATAAATCCAGAAACAGATGAAGATGAGGAAGCAGGTCTGAACTTCTGCTGGAAACCAACTAGCAAGCCAAAAAGACTTTTTGTCTTAAGATTGTAGGGAAGGTATGGCCTGATTTATTTTAGTTTCCAGCAGTGTGTGTGGTGGATAGAATAATAAGGATCCTCGAGGCAATTAAGCTCTTTCCTTGAGACAAAAATCGGCAATCAGAATCTAGAGGACAGTGCCGCCAAATGAAGTCTCCTGTGGTTTAGGATACTTACGTGAATGAAGAGGCCAATCCTCCAAGCTTCAATCACCAGGCGAATCACGAACATGCTGCTGTATCTATGTAAGGGTAGAAAGGTTGTGCAGAAAAGATGAGAGTTTTTCAGTGCCAAAATCTGTGGTTGGATGCAGTATTTATTTGGCAGTTTGGGGATAGAAGTTGGGAGCGGTTGGCTGTCCGAAAACGGACACAACCGTAGCAGCCATTTCAGACATAATTGTCTAATTGTCAAGGAAGGCTGCTGAACATGTTCTGTAAAAGGGTTCACACTGAAAGGGTCACACGCCAATTGAACTAGTAGCAAAAAGATAAGGTCCTAAGTAGGTAAGCAAGCCAGCCACTGAGCCGAGCCGAAGGCAAGGGCGAAGCATGGTTCTGGACCTCGCACCTAGCTAGGTCTTCCTCTTACACAAAGGTAGGCTCAAGCGGCCGAAAGTAAAGCCTCAAAGCTCTACCTTATATTCATCTTGTTCCCAATATGGGATTCCCACTTTTCCCTTTATATGACTTAGCTTATTCAAGTTATTGGAAAACCAAGTTTCCAACATATTCAATATTACATGGGATTTTCCGGTGGGGTTCAGGGGTGTTCCTCATTTTGTTTGCTTGCATTTTTGTGACATAGTTAGCCAATCGATTAATCAGTTGTACTTTGATTTATACATCAACGAGTTTGTTGCTTACAAAGACCTCGATTTGTCTACGCTTAACATCCATTTGCTTGCATCCCCTTACTACAAGGATTTTATTGTGGATTCCAACAATGTGGGGATTGTGCGTATTAGTGTAGGCCCTTCTGATTTGAGTAATCTGTTGAGAAAGAATGCTTTGTTAAACGGGGTGGAAATCATGAAAATAGTGAATCCTGTTGGTGGGAAAACTTGGTTAAAGAAAAAAAGTGTTTGGGTATTGGTTGGTTGGATTCTTGGAGGGTTGGTTGTTTTGTGTCTGGCAATATTAGCACTAATGGTTCAATTGAGATGTAGGAAGACGAGAAAAACAAAACCCAAACGTGCAGAAAGTATGGGTTGGACACCTTTACGTTTGTATGGAGGCAGTTCAAATAGTAAACTCTCAGTAGGGATGGCACATACCTCATTGGGAACCAACGGATACGACGTGTTAAAGATTCCATTCTCTGATTTACAATCGGGGACGAATAATTTTGATAAGAATCTGCTTATTGGTTCGGGTGGATTCAGGACGGTGTACCGAGCTGTTCTTCGTGATAACTTGAAGGTTGCTGTTAAGAGAGGTATGCCGGGGTCTCGGCAAGGACTCCCGGAATTCCAGACGGAAATAACAGTTCTTTCAAAAATTCGACTCCGCCATCTGGTTTCGCTTGTTGGGTATTGTGAAGAACAGTCGGAAATGATACTTGTTTATGAATACATGGAAAAAGGACCATTAAAAAATCATTTATATGGCTCCGGGTTACCACCGTTATCTTGGAAGGAAAGGCTCGAGGTATGCATAGGGGCAGCAAGAGGGCTTCACTATCTTCACACAGGTTCAGCTCAAGGGGTTATTCATGGTGACATTAAATCGACCAATATTTTGCTCGATGAAAATTATACTGCCAAAGTGGCTGATTTTGGGCTGTCAAGGTCGGGCCCATGTCTCAGTGAGACACATGTGAGTACAGGTGTGAAGGGTAGTTTTGGGTATTTGGACCCAGAGCACTTTCGAAGGCAGCAACTTACTGATAAGTCGGATGTTTATTCGTTTGGGGTAGTGCTTTTCGAGGTTCTTTGTGCTAGACCTGCTTTTGATCTGTTGCTTGCTAGAGAGGAAGTAAATTTAGGTGAATGGGCAATGCAGTGGCAGAAGAAGGGCTTGATTACGCAAATAGTAGACCCACATCTTGTGGGTAAGATCAACCCCGCCTCGTTTAAGAAATTTGGGGCAACGGCAGAGAAATGTTTGGCTGATTATGGGGTCGATAGGCCAACAATGGGAGATGTGCTTTGGAATTTGGAATATGCACTCCAGCGCCCCGAACTTTTAAAAAAAAACGAAAAGAAAATAAGAGGTCCTTAAAAAAATATAAGCATATTTATTTTAGACGAACAATTTATTTGACTTTTCATCATTTAAAGTATTGCAAATGGATAATACCCAAACATATAAGAAAATAAGAATTAAATAATTACTGATAACTGTTATTTTTCATTCGTTAAAATAATTTATAATAAAAAGAATATACTTAATCATTTTTGTTCTTTTATTTATGTTTTGACTTCTAGATGGATTTTTTTTTTGATAACATGTATTGTGCACTATAAATTCAAGTTAAAAAACAATCAACTAACAAAGCAAAGAATTAAATAAATATAAGAAATAATTAAAAATGATAGTAACATAACAATACAATTTGATTTTTGCTTGAAATATTGATATTATATGCCCAATCAATTGTTATTTTTTATGACCTAGATAAAAAATTTGATGGTCAACTAACTTTTTTTTATAAGTAAATTTAGCGAACGCAAAATAAAATTAAGGTTGAATAACTCTACTAAAACCTAATACAAAATATTTATCTTTATATAGTAACTTTTTATTCATTAGGTTCCGGAGTAATTAAAACATATATAAGTATATTTGAAGTTGATAATAAAAAAAACTTAACCACAACAATTATATTTACAATACAAGTGGATGATAAGATGAAATATTGTAAAATTATAAACATATTTTTTAAAAGTTGATTATTTACGTAAAATATATCAAAATAATATAGGAGACTATTTAACTAAATAAATCGGGAGAGTATATTGTATAATATGTATATAAAATAATACTAATAATAATTGACCGTAGACCCAAAATAAAAAAAATTACAAAAATGACATTGAAGGAACTGGAACCTTGGACTTCGAGGTTACGCTCATCACACATACAATTACTTAATCCATTGAGTCAAAAGACAATTTGTTCACTATTGTTACATTATTTATATTATATTTATAAAACTAGCATACACATATATAAATTTGGGTCCTCTTACATTGGGGTCATGTTCGATCAATCAATTTGAACCCCTCCAAAACCGGGTCTGTATTTAGGAAACCAGGAGGGAAGAGGAGGTTTGGGTGGGTAGTGATATCACTGCACCAGAGTTGCCAACACCTAGAGTGGTTTCTGGAATGGATAATGTTGATGCCTTGATGGGTTGTCAGGTAAAAGAACAAGAAAAAATAAATAAATAAATAAATAATAAAAGGTACAAGAACAAGCCAAGTTTTTTCCCAACTGATGACCAATGATGGTCGATAGACGATAGCTGGTTTATTCTGCTAATTGAAGCATCACACATAATTTGCCTTGGCTCGAATGTATCATGGAGGTACTAGAAATAGTTCTGCTTTTTTTTAATGTTCTTTGTTTATACATATTTCTATCTGAATTGGCTATGGATTTGTCTGATATCCGTGAAATAAATGGACATTTTAGACAACCGGCAATTTGTTGAAGGTTGTTTTCAGGCTCCATTACTATTGGTTATTATTCATAGTTATCAAATGATCATTTTTAACCATAGATATCAAAATGAAGAGTATTTAAATTAAGTGAGGTACTAAGGGAGATATCAAATTTGGTACATTCCCTAGTACCACACCTAATTTTGATATATTTTACTTTAATCATTAAAGAATCTAATAATTTTACATAATATCAAACTTTAATTTTGATCTCTACCATTAAACTTGCCCTAAAAGAATCGTATTGACAAAGTGACAAATGAGACTAAATAATAGTAGGAGTATTAAAATGTCACAACCAACAAAGTGAAAGCCCCCACATTTTTAGTGGAGGGCCGGGCCTAGCCACCATCCTCCTTAATGGAAGCTTTGCTGTTATCCTATCGCTTATTAGAGCAATCACAGTGATAACATCCAATATCACACTCTATCCATCTTGTTTTCTGTTTTTTTTATATTTTTTCAACGTTCTAAAAAATAATTTACTCAAATAATCACCCTTTATACAATCCTCTAAAAAATTTAAACCTCTCACATCTCAACTAACAAACCTAACTATCACAATTTTTTTCAATTTTTTTATTCACATTTTTCACACAATTTGTGTAAATGTTCTACTAACCCTCCCTCAATACTTCCGGTGAGCCTTGGCAAAATTTAGGGATAGAGTGGGTTGAAACTGGTTCATTGTGGCCTCCGATGTTGATAAAAAGCAGTAGAGGTAGCTTTAAAAGCTTGATAAAAGCTCTCATTGTGAAAGCTCTTAGACCATGTACAACAATGGATCAAGTTTGATCCCCATTTAATATTCAACTCATTAAAAATGAATATAAAAATTTATTTAACACTCATAAGCTACCCAAATAAAATAATCATACAACAGCTTGACACAAACCCCAATAATCTTTCATACCCCACCATCTTTATTCCTAATAACTTTAAAATTTTAAAAAATTCATTTGGTGTTCAAATGAGTTGAACCAAGTCTCTATATGTAGATAAAAATGTGTATTTTTTAAAAATATATTTTTTATTTTTTTTATAAATTACAAAAAGGCTAAAAATAAAAGAAAAGAAAAAAAATATTAAAGGACCCACTCATTTTGGAGAGAGAGAGTGAGCAATGGCGGAAGAAAAGGTAAAGTGTTGCTTTTTCCCAGAAAATAAGGGATGTCTTGGACTGAGACTCAAGAAGACGGAATCAAATTTGATTCACAAGTGATCCACCGTTATCTTGTAAGATTTGTGAAAAATACTTATATGAGCCTCCGTTAAACTCACTCTTAGCCGCCCCTCCCCAACACACAGTTAATGGGTTGACATTGCAGACATAAAAATTAGTGGTAGAGGTCCTACCAATCTTACCCTTTTCAATACCACCTTGAAGGAATCCACAGGAATTTTTTTGACTTTTCATGACTTAATTTCATCAAATACGACAATCTTGAGTTCATAATATCAAATCATTAGCAAATGGTAAATATTTCAAAAAAAATATCCAATAATATTTTTGGGTGTTTGATAAACACTCGAAAAATATTACGGAATACAATATATGAATGAATACAAAATGTATATTTTAATATTAATGTTCATATTGAATAAAAGATAGTGTTGAACTTTAATTAATTTTTTATTTAGTAATCCTCAATTTATCATTACTGGTCTCAAATTAATAGTGTCCATTTTTAAAAAATTTCACCAATACAAACAAAATTTTTTGATAATAGATATGAAAAAAAACGTTTTAAAAAAGAAAATGGACAATATTTTAGGATGTGAATATTTTTTTAAAATTATAATTTATAAATAGTGTGCACAAATTCAATTTATATTTCTAAATAATTTATTTGTTGAGTGAAATATTGTGTGTCTATGTAAATATGTGTAGTTGTGGAAGGGGGCGGAGGGGTGCATAAACATTTGGAAAATGACTTACAAAAAATGAATCCGTAAGTAATTTTCTAGAAAATAAGGCTTCATTTTCCGTTGACTCAGAAAAACTTTTACATTTATTATATTTTCTTAAGGTTACCAAGTACCGCAAAATGTGAAAAATGTGATAGTTATTTTGAATAATAATGAGTTATTAAAATGTAAAACCTCGATATTTTATCTATGTTACGTTTTTCAAATAAAGAGAATTAATACCACTTTTATTATATTTGACTATAGCAAATTATTAGCTTTTATTATATACTTAGTATTTATAATATAGTAGTATTAAATTAATGAGTGACTATACTACATTATATTATTAAATGGGCAAGTTTGTGGATAAGTGAGGAAGGTTTATATCTCACTAATTTTCTAACCAAGCCGTACAAAACAAAATTGGTAATAATTGCCGGCCATGTGAGCGAGAGAATTGGTTCCAAACTGATAGTTTTGAGTTGTTTCCTTTGCAATAAAGATTTTTGTCCCTTCTTTGGTGTGTACCCTACCGATTCCTCTCTTATTTGTTTTCGAAAGAGAGAAGCCGCATGTTTGTGGGGTTGTTCTTCGTTTTAAGTTATGATCAATTATTACGATTTCATCTTGTTCGTGGATTTGATTCGAAGTTTATTATGGAAGGCTTGTGCATGTTTTAATTGGTGGTTATTATCTTTTTTTGAGGTAAAAGAGATTATACAGTATTGATTTTGTGTCATTTTAATCACGTAATTATTCCTATAATATTTCAGTTTGAATCGAACTCTTCATTATTGAAACGTGTTTATTGTTATCAGAAGAGACAAGCCGTATATGTGTGGGGTTGTTCTTCATTTTAAGTTATGATCAATTATTACGATTTTATTTTGTTTGTGGGTTTGATTTGAAGTTTATTATGGAAGGCTTGTGCATGTTTTAATTGGTGGTTATTATCTTTTTTTTGAGGTAAAAGATCGAGACTATGCAGTACTGATTATGTGTCATTTTAATCATGTGATTATCCCTATAATATTCCAGTTTGATTCGTACTCTTCATTATTGAAGCATGTTTATTGTTATCAGAAAATAGTTGTTCGTGACTCAGAGTTTTGAATTGTTTCCTTTGCAATAAAGACTTTTGTTCCTTCTTCGATGTGTACCCGTGAGAAAGAGAGATCGATTCCTCTCTTATTTGTTTTCAGAAGAGACAAGCCGTATATGTGTGGGGTTGTTCTTTGTTTTAAGATATGATAAATTATTTCTACTTCATCTTATTTGTGGGTTAGACTCGAAGTTTATTATGAAAGGCTTGTACATGTTTTAATTGGTGGTTATTATCTTTTTTTGAGGTAAGAGAAACTATGTAGTACTGATTCTGTGTCAGTTAAATCACGTGATTGTCCCTATAATATTCCAGTATGATTTGTATTCTTCATTATTGAAACGTGTTTATTGTTATCAGAAGAGAGTTGTTTGTGACTCATAGTTTTTAGTTGTTTCCTTTGCAATATAGACTTTTGTTCCTTCTTCGGTGTGTACCCGTGAGAAAGAGAGACCGATTCCTCTCTTATTTGTTTTATGAAGAGAGAAGCGGCATGTGTGTGGTGTTGTTCTTCGTTTTAAGCTATGATCAATTATTTCGACTTCATCCTATTTGTGGGTTTGACTCGAAATTTGTTATGAAAGGCTTGTCATGTTTTAATTGGTGATTATTATCTTTTTTTGAGGTAAGAGAGACTATGCAGTACTGATTCTGTATCAGTTTAATCACGTAATTGTCCCTATAATATTCCAGTTTGATTCGTACTCTTCATTATTGAAACGTGCTTATTGTTATCAGAAGAGAGTTGTTTGTGACCCATAATTTTGAGTTGTTTCCTTTGCAATAAAGACTTTTGTCCCTTCTTCGGCGTGTACCCATGAGAAAGAGAGACTGATTCCTCTCTTATTTGTTTTCATAAGAGAGAAGCCGCATGTGTGTGGGGTTGTTCTTCGTTTTAAGCTATGATCAATTATTTCTACTTTATTCTATTTGTGGGTTTGACTCGAAGTTTATTATGGAAGGCTTGTACATGTTTTAATTGGTGGTTATTATCTTTTCTTGAGGTAAAAGAGTGTGACGACCCGACCCGGATCTCAATACGAGATCCCAAGGTCGTGCCATCGTGACAAACTAAGAGATCGGACAAGCACACGCTAAGCATATTGGTGCGAGTCAAAAAGACGAGCCAACCAGCTCACGACAGGAAGGTAAAGCCATAACGGCAATACGGAAAATAAAAACCAAAACCTGCGGAAGCAAAACCATAATGGGACCCGAGATAACAAGCTCCTAAATATAAACAACCAAAGAGATGGTAAATCTCTCGGCCCAAAAATTCGACGCGCGTGACGCAACATTAGACACGCACCACAAACCATCGGCAACCAAGGTCAAAATCCCAACTGATAAACAACACTCAACGGCTATAACATGCCGGAGGAACAATTCACTATAACCATATAAATGATGCTAAACCACCAACCAAACCTCACGACTAAAACTATCGGAGGTAGGAACAACAATATACCACAACTAGAATAAACGAGCCACACATGCTCGAAACGACAAAGGAAATAAATACTAAGGGTACAAATGCTACAATACAACCTAGGCTCCCCAAATATACAACCATAATATAACACTATAATCTACCCAAGTAAAGTCTACATAACTTTACATTCGAGCCTCACAATAAATACAACATAATAATAAATAACTCCAAGCTTTTGACTTGGAAGACCACCTGCTAAAAGTTGTTATCCAAGCTGCTTACTAACGGGATCACGCACACACTAGGGAAAACAATCACACGGAGTGGGTCATAATGACCCAGTAAGTTTCTAAATGCAACATGTGGCATATTATGACATGGCATGGCATAAATGCACAATCATATATAATCATGGTATCATGCTAGTATATCATCATGAAACATGTACTTAATTTTTAAAGCACATAAACTCACATAAAACAAGTAGCATTTTATCTTTCATATAAATGCTCATAAATAAACATGTGTAACAAGAACGAATCGAACCGTTATTAATCAAATCCGGGTTCAAAACCCAACCAACTTACTACACGAGATCAAATCTCAAACCATGATTCGGCTCAATTCCCAATCATTAATACCTGGGGTCTCTCCCCAAATAATCTCAACTCATCGGTTTCCACAATGAGTACTCGTTACATTCATCCAGCCTCTCGGATGAGAAATGAGAGCTCGATGTCGTGCTAGATGGCATAACTCGAGATCACATCCCACTATTGGCCAAATAGTGAGGAGAAAAAGGACCCAATGCAACGATTCGTAGCGATTGTTCCCAAAGGCTATGAATCGTCCCATTGCCGACACAACAACCAAAACCCGCCAGCTGGACTTTAAACCAAACATTCAAGTAGATATTTACTAGTCTAAACCAATGAGACCAAATTCATTATTATCGGGCTCATTAAATCATGTAGGACATAATGCTCTACAACAACTCATAAACCATGCACATAATTGCACATAAACAAATAGGGCATAATGCTCCACAAAATCCCATAATCCATGCACATATTTGCATATAACCACGTAGGACATAATGCTCCACGAAATCTCATAAACCATGCATATAATTGCATAAAATCAAGTAGGACATAATGCTCTACCAAACATCGTGAACAATGCATATATTTGCATATAACCATTGTGTTCAACTAACTTACAAGTTTAGTTTTTTAAAAAAATAACATATTGAGGTATTCATTATTCCTCAATTCATTAATCCATTCAAGCATAGCTTATCAGCTTAATAAAATATAATGTGAGGTCTTCCTAAATCCTCAACTCAAATCAAACAAAGACTACTACGCTAGTCTCAAAATATTCACAATTCAAGACTTATTATTTAGTCTTTATTTTAAGTACACCGGACTCAATCATAGTCCTAATCGTCATATATGATCGATAACACCAACACCATACTTAAAACATCATGACTACCCCGTAGTCACTTCGCACAAGTGTTTTCATATGTACGCAACAAAAATCCTTGAGAAGAGGATTCTCTCTTAATCTTCTCTTAAATAATCTTGTGACCTTATGCGGGTCTCAATTATCCCATGCTCTAACAAGCATGCTTAAAACATATTTCTAATAAATCTTCATACCATGAATGTCTCCATTGGACACAAACCAAAGACCCGGTGTGCACAAACACAACCCAAGCAAACCCAAACATTGTAGGGTTTCAACCCAAGGCTCTTTATCATTTTATTGGCCTTATTACGACTCCGTTGAGTCTTACTAACACATTTCATTCTTTATGTGTTTTATAAATTCATACCGTAATAATTTCTTAAGGTTTACAACCCAATCTCAATAGTCATTCGGACTTAATTCCCAAGACTAAAAATCCACCAAACACATCTCATTCACCAACCATTTAAAGTTTGGAAGTTATATTCTTCCCTCCATTAACCAAACGAAATCCAATCATCGTAGGATTTCAACCCAAGTTTGCTCAACATATTATCAAGCCTATAATGACTCCGTTGAGTCTAATCTCCCCTTTCTAAAATTTTAGGGCATAGAAGCTATGGTTCTCAATTCCCCATATATTCATAACTATCAACAATAGCCATCATCCCGGGTTCGTTTAACTCACATAAACCCGACAAAACCTTCACTAATATAACATAGAATAAATTCATCATTTTGAGCACAATTTCATTTAGCTCATCTTACCAATCATAACTCCCAATTCATGATTAAATCATACAACCCGGTTTAATATACTCTATTAAGCATATAAAACATAGTAATCAAGCTCACTTCATTAATTTAGCAAGCTAAACCAAATTTGGGCAAAACACCCTCCAAGTATCTCAACCAAACCAACATCAAAACTCATGGATAATCAACATACCCAAGTTCAATAGACTAATTAGAACATGAATTTCACATATTTCATGGTCTCACATAGGTCAATCCCATTCTAGCATCAATTTGAAAACCTAGGGTTCATGCTTCTCTACAAACCCTAACAATGGCTTCCATTGACCTCACATAGCACAAATGATTGTTTCCCTAGGGTCAATGGAGCCCAAAAGCAAGAGAATTAAGGTAGAAACTTACCTTATCACAGCCCCTACAAGCTGTCATTCCCGAAATTCCAAGAGGGGAGGTTGTTCTTCTCAACCTTCACTTCAAATCCATGGTGTAGATTGGGGAAAGAAGGTCCCAATCTTTGGTCTCCAAGGTAAAACCCTCAAGAACCCTAGAAATCACCTCTTTCAAGCTCTCTTCACGTTTTGTTGAGAGCTCACGCGAGAATGGAGAAGTTGTTCGTGGTGAACAAATGAGAGAGAGTGTGGCTGTTTTGATTTTATATGGAGGATTAATTCCCCTAATCAAGCCACTAATCAACCTCTAAACCCTCTAATAATGTTTAGGACAAGTTTTAGGTTAAGTAGGAGGGTTTAGGTTAGGTTTAGAATGGGTTTAATTGGGTAAAATTCGGACAGTGCACAAAATAGAGTCAAAATCATGTAAGTCTGCCCAGGACCCCTTGCGGTCGCTTCATACAAGTGTGATGCGAGCGCATCACACTATTCACACTATTCCTCGGCAAAAACTCCTTTGTTGATTCTTGTTCGGTTTCGGTCGTTCCGCATGCATTCTCGAGCCTTAAAGCTTGAAATGGCTCACAATTGAACCCTTAAAGTCCTTAAACATTAAACTAATCCATCCAAGTCTCAAACCAATTTTAAAGTAGGTCTAGACTCCCAAAAACAACACCGAAACAACCCGGCAAAACAACCGGGCAAGACGTAACAACTTACTATCGAAACGTCGAATGAAACCACAAACCGACGGGTAATAACCCATGATTATAAAAATCTGTAAGGGCTACAAAATAGGCCTGAATGCCTCTCAGATGATGAACAACAAATAGGGGAAATAGGCTTCCGAAAGACGAGACGTTCGCCCGGCTCAATCTCAAACTACGCGATAAGGAGAATTGCTATTCTCGAGGCGTCAAAACTTCACGAGACTTATGGAATACATCCAATTAGAATTATAACACATCTAAACTTGTTATTTAATCATCATGTAAAGATCTGGGACCAAATCGAGGTCAAGAACACGAAACCCGAATAAACTCTCAATCGAGTCGCATTTCGACTATCGTCGGGTTACGACTTTTGACTTTAACAAGTCAACCACTATATGACATTTCTTAAAAGTGTTTTGGTCTTAATGTGATCTCTCATACACATTTAGACTCTCTTACAAACCAAACGAGCAATCAACAAAAGATGAAATGCGAGCTTTGCACGCAATTCAAGCTAACCGGGAATCGGGATCTTACAAAGAGACTATGCAGTACTGATTATGTGTGAGTTTAATCACGTGATTGTCCCTATAATATTCCAGTTTGATTCATGCTCTTCATTATTAAAACATGTTTATTGTTATTAGAAGAGAGTTGTTTGTGGCTCATAGTTTTGAGTTGTTCCCTTTGCAGTAAAGACTTTTGTCCCTTCTTCGGTGTGTACCCGTGAGAAAGAGAGACCAATTACTTTCTTATTTGTTTTCAGAAGAGACAAGCTGCATGTGTGTGGGGTTATTCTTCGTTTTAAGCTATGATCAATTATTTCAACTTTATCCTATTTGTGGGTTTGACTCGAAGTTTATTATGGAAGGCTTGTACATGTTTTAATTGGTAGTTATTATCTTTTTTTGAGGTAAGAGAGACTATGTAGTACTGGTTCTGTGTCAGTTTAATCACGTGATTGTCCCTATAATATTCTAGTTTGATTCGTACTCTTCATCATTGAAACGTGTTTATTGTTATCAGAAGAGAGTTGTTTGTGACCCATAGTTTTGAGTTGTTTCCTTTGCAATAAACACTTTTGTCCCTTCTTTGGTGTGTACCCATGAGAAAGAGAGGCTGATTCCTCTCTTATTTGTTTTCATAAGAAAGAAGCCGCATGTGTGTGGGGTTGTTCTTCGTTTTAAGCTATGATCAATTATTTCGACTTCATGCTATTTGTGGGTTTGACTCGAAGTTTATTATGCGAGGCTTGTACATGTTTTAATTGGTGGTTATTATCTTTTCTTGAGGTAAAAGAGACTATGTGTCAGTTTAATCACTTGATTGTCCCTATAATATTCCAATTTGATTCATACTCTTCATTATTAAAACGTGTTTATTGTTATCAGAAGAGAGTTGTTTGTGACTCATAGTTTTGAGTTGTTCCCTTTGCAGTAAAGACTTTTGTCCCTTCTTCAGTGTGTACCCGTGAGTAAGAGAGACAGATTCCTTTCTTATTTGTTTTCAGAAGAGACAAGCTGCATGTGTGTGGGGTTGTTCTTCGTTTTAAGCTATGATCAATTATTTCGACTTTATCCTATTTGTGGGTTTGACTCGAAGTTTATTATGAAAGGCTTGTACTTGTTTTAATTGGTGGTTATTATCTTTTTTTGAGGTAAGAGAGACTATGCAGTACTGATTCTGTGTCAGTTTAATCACGTGATTGTCCCTGTAATATTCCAGTTTGATTCGTACTCTTCATTATTGAAACGTGTTTATTGTTATCAGAAGAGAGTTGTTTGTGACTCATAGTTTTGAGTTGTTTCCTTTGCAATAAAGACTTTTGTTCCTTCTTCGGTGTGTACTCGTGAGAAAGAGAGACCGATTCCTCTCTTATTTGTTTTCCGAAGAGTGAAGCGGCATGTGTGTGGGGTTGTTTTTCGTTTTAAGCTATGATCAATTATTTCGACTTCATCCTATTCGTGGGTTTGACTCGAAGTTTATTATGCGAGGCTTGTACATGTTTTAATTGGTGGTTATTATCTTTTTTTGAGGTAAGAGAGACTATGCAGTATTGATCATGTGTCAGTTTAATCACGTGATTGTCCCTATAATATTCCAGTTTGATTCGTACTCATCATTATTGAAACGTGTTTATTGTTATCGGTAAACCTTTGATATTGGTTTGACTTTCAAATAATTTCATGTTAACAATCAGGTGTTTTCTAGAGAAACTTGTATTTTAATCATCTGTCGAGTAATTGATTATTTGGAATGGTTTACTGATACTCATTAGTGGAACGACCATGAATAATCTGGATACTGTTATTGGGACTCAGGTTGTTGAGTGCCTTTGTTATGAATAATCTCACCTTGGCCTAAGCTGATTAGTATACTGAATTGTCACTTGTGATCAGTTGTTATTTTGTAACACTCGGTATCGTTCTTTTGGTTAATAATCTTTGGTCCATATTTTTATATGCATGGACTTGGTTTTTGAATCTTATGTTTTGTTCTATTCTGTGGTACTATGTACTCCTTTTTTTGCTGGGCTCACAAGCTCACCCCACTACAGTTTCTGGTTGTGCAGTTGAGATATAATTGGGATTTGGATAGTAGCTGTATGCTCGATGTTTATCGGAGAGCTCAATTTTCATATAAAAACATTTATGTATTCTATTTGGCTTTATCAAAATTGTAATGAAAATACGTTTGTATAAAATTCTTTATTTTAGAGAAAATGTTATTTATTTATGTCTTTTTTTTTTTATGGAAACAGGGCGGCACCTGCGGAATTTATTAATAAAAGAAAAGACAAACAAACTTGAGGGGGACAACCAGCCTTACCCTTTGGACGGGGGGACAAAGAGGTCTTACCTCGAAAAAGAGTTACATCAAGGGAATTTATTTATGTCTTCCGCTGGGAGTTACGTGTTTATAATTGGAGTTATTTTTGGATTGAATTTATGGATCATCCGACGGACCCGGTCTCGTTTGGTCCCTGATCGGGGTCGTCACATGAAATTTTTGGAATAAATTACAAAATCCTCACGGAGAAGGTGATATTTGGATTCCTAATAGTTGAAATCCATGTAAAAAGACAATTAGATTCCGGAAAATTGATTCTATAGAATTTATATTGTTATTTTGTGGAGAAATAATAATGTCAATGTTTACTTCCTTCAACGTTATATATTTTGGATAAGAATATCAAGACTCCTCATTAATGTTTGGATAGGGACAGTTTAGTCTTTACAATATATTTCTTTGGTTTGTATGAAAAGCCCAAAAACATCATATACTTTGGGACAGTGGGAGTAATATTTATCGTGAAAGTCATTAAAAAAATACATGTCTACTTTGGAGTTATGTTGTCAATTGCCATAATTTTATTGTTGGTTTCTAAGTTATTTTTTTTCTTGTCAAACAATATACTTCATTAGTCCCAAGATTATCGACATGTTTTTATTTTTTGTCCATACAAAAAAAATTGTCTTGTTTGTATCTTTCTTTTTAGGCAACACTTTTACCACTTTACCTTTACATTTTCTTTCTAATTTAATTATTGGTCACATGCACATGAGCTTTAAAAGAAAGTACACAATACACCAATATTAATAATCAACTCAATTATTTGTTCTTAATTCCTGTGTCGGGTGAAACAAGAAAATAATTTTAGGACGGAGAGAGTGATATACATTTGTACTCTATCAAACGCTTTGTAGAAATCATCTTACCATTTATTTCTATTAAATTTCATGAAATCGATTATATTTATTTATACCAATCGAGGCCTTAGTTAATTTGAACCAATATAATATACTCCCTCTGTTCCATCCAAAAAATATATGTTTGAAAAGTCAAATTATTAAGAGGATATATCAATGTTATTGAAGTTAATCATTATTACAAGAAAACTTAAGCACACACAATGTGCTTACAACACAAGTAGAAGCTATAGATAAAATGCTATGTAAATTGTATGCATAATTTTAAAAACTGGACTCTTAAAGTGAAATATCACAAAATAGTATAGTAAACTCTTTGCCTGATACGGAAAAATTAATATATATATATATATATATATATATATATATATATATATATATATATATATATATATATATATATATATATATAAGTAGCGCATGTTCTAAGTCAACAATCACACTGATGCGACAAAGATATCAGTCATACCAGGGGTGCCGAAAGTCGTTGAGATACATGAATCGTTCGTTGACCGAATTGATAATGAAATCGTCGTTTGAGTCGGATATCTGGATTTATGTGGATCTCTGCAAAATAAGCACCATGAGTAGTGGGGGATGTCCCCCAAAACCCTCCGGCGTGGGAATCAGTACAGTGTAAAAATATAAAAGAGCGCGTAACCACCGTGTGTGGAGTGAGAACTGTAGAATAGAGAGCGTCGTCTATTATGAGATAGTAGGGTTTATTTATACCCGAGGGGTTAGGGTTTGATTGTCATGCATGGGCCAGGCCCATAGTGTTCTGTAGTCCTGTAAAGTATAGTGGGCTAGTGTAGTGGAAAGCCCCCTCGCCTAAGTGAGGTCCAAAAGCCTTTTTAGGCAGATTAAATATAGGCTTTTTCAGTAGCCCCCTGGTCCTTATTCCTTGGGATTTATCTCAAGGGTAAGGAGTATATTTTTCTGTCAAGCATAACATCTACTCAACCGCGAGATACTCGAGTGGGAGGATTGTTGATTATTAGAATATGCTTCTTAATAATTTAATTATCACCTTGTATATTCCATATATATTGATTTGCTTGCCCCATTATAAGTGAATCATCAGAGTGGCTAAAGGTGCACGTCTAGTTAGTGTGGCAACTTGTATGATTTCACATAGGACTTAGATTAGGTGTGACTTGATCTAGTCCTAACCTCCTATATGATGATCAAGACAGACCAGCACTTCAGATTGCACGTAGCACCGGAAGACTTGCAGCAATGTCAAAAGCCTTTAGCGGCAAACACGCCACAAGTTAAAAAGCTCGCACCGGCAGACATCAACTCTCCTACATCGGAAGACCTGTTTCCACTAGTTCGAAGCTCTCCAGTGGCAGACTTTAAAATCTACACGTGCTACAGGGAAAAGTCAACTAGCCGCTCAAATCGAGATAAATATGTTTGTGCCTCATAAAGCATGACATACTTAAAGCTACAAGACTTTCTCTCACTCAAGTAGTTTGTTAAAGTCAAAAAACAATTACTTTATTGAACAGACCACCTGACAGTGCAACAGACATCAGACCTACTCTTCAGCGTTCTTTTTTAACCTAGTCTGACAGACAACGAGTTCCAAGATCTACAGGACTAAATCTCTGTTCCAAACAAGTCAAAGATCTTATGGACAAAGATCTATATCCAATAGTCTTCAATCACTACATCTCCAACTGATAGAAATCTTCGAGTCCTCATCTCTTAACGATCATATTGATCTTCGCCTATATAAACCCTCTCTCGTGCTCAAACACAGTGGGCCACACCGTGACAACAAAATAACAGTGTAAGCTACATCGAAGATCATCAATCGATACACTGTGAGCAACGAGCAACTCAATCTACTCAAGAACTTCATAGAAAAGAAATCTTCAAAGAGATCGTCTTCACCAACGTATCTCTGATTTCTACAATTCATTGATTGATGAACTCATCAGCCTCACGGCAAGACACTTTCAGTGGATTGCTAGGAAGAAAAGCTTGGAAAAGAGATGAGAGTGATCATAAACTTCAATAAACAGAGATCAAGATCTGAAGATTGATGTTAGACAATGTCTAAAGAAAATGAAGAGTTGCCTGTAGATATTGCATTCATATCTTCAGATTTGTATTCTTATACAAATGTTGTTGATTGTGCAATTATCAATCATCATGGAAGGATGAGTGCTTTGCACTCAAATCGTTCAGATATATTTTTATATCTGAACGACCTTAAAAATCATCTTCTCATAACAGTTTCTCGTTCTCATCTCCTATTGTCATTTGCAAGATTAAAAGATCCTTGAATGGGTAATTAAGTAAGGATTGAGACACAGGAAGTGAAAACCGCGTAAATGCATAGATTATTTAGGCGATGTAATATGTAATTTATCTTTGAATAAATTCATATGTTCTTACTAATGATTTATCTCGGTCCTTAAATATCTATGAGGTTTTTATAAATGATTTATCTTTAGAAAAACCACTCTACTTGATCTCCTAAACTCGCATTTGAAAGAAGAAATAAGTGTGTTGTTGTTCTCAACATGTATTAGGTAATACGACCACTTATGACTTCTCCAAATCATAGCCTCTTTACTTTCATTTGCACAAATCTTTTTACAAGGCTTTTGATTTGAATAAATCGGCGAGTTGCAGATTGTTATTTCTGCTTGGGAAAGTCTACCATAGCTTCTACCTGCAGACATACCCAACTTCTACAAATAATGCAGATTTGCCAATTAAACTACGCTTTATGTATATCCAAAAGAAAAGTTTTTAAATTGGAATTATAGGTTATTCACCCCCCCCCCTCTAGCCTATTTGAGTATTATGTAGACCAACAATTGGTATCGAGGCTGAGGCACTTCTAGCTTTATGCAGGGACTAACCTCCTAAGAGTTGTGATCCTCGAATGCTGGTTCAAATGCATGACAAAAGAAAAACTTGTTTTATTCCTCTAAAAAACTTTTGTCAAGGATTTCAGTTTGAGATAAATATTTTTGAAAAATATACATATTTTGAAAAATTATTTTGTTTTCAAAAATATCATGAGATGGATGATTATCATGATGATTGTAAGATACTTATTCATATGACAGATATCCATATCAATTGGCACTATGAATAACTATCTCCAGATGAAATAGAAAATTTTCAGATGGATGCTTCAATTGAAAGGACTTCTAATTCAAGCTTTCTTGACATAAGGCTAACGATTGAAATCAATTCAACACCTTCTCGAGAAAAGGAAATTTTCGTTCATACTTATTCTTTTGAAAAAAGTTAATAGTCAAAAACTTTATATCATGAAACATTAATTGATCCCTATGTTATATGATATTTAGTTTCTGGGAACTTAGCCCATGTTTCAAAGAATTATCTGAATCTAAGAAAAAGAATCAAAAATCTTACAAAATTGTTTGCAAAGGAAATCTACTCTTTAGACAACATCTACTACAGGTTTATCAGCTCAGATTCAAAAAGACTTTGTCTGAAGAACATCAATCTCGATCCAGATAACTGTCAAAAAGGTACATCCCTGTCTTGTGCTCTCTCTTTCATATCTTTATCTTCGCACAAAAAAAGACTAAGGGAGAATGAGAAATTCAAGATCTAGTCTTTCCCTCTCACTGATCTTCTTGAAATACTTATTCCAGTATCTAGATTTTTCTTGAGCTTCCTAAAGCTCATAAAATGTTGCTAATGATCTTATTGATTCTTATTTAGGAATGTGTTTTCTCCAAAGATCAATAAGCACACTTTATTATCTCTCTTTGAGTTCCAAAAGGCTTTGACTGATTGTACAGGATCCTTCTCACCTGATTCAATCTACTTCCTTATGGATTATGATATATTCCTGTTCTTCATTTATGATTGGAAAAATTACAAGCCGGTACATCTTTTAAAATATGTTTTCAAATAAATCCAACTATTTTTTAGACATATCTTTTAGGTACAATTTT